>ML120570.1:0-103733 GCA_003788595.2 Choiromyces venosus 120613-1
ACCCCCCAATCCCCCATCACCCTATTCCCCACCACCCATTCCACGCCCACCCATCCACCACCTCCCTCCCATTGTGTGCCCGTGCTTCCATACCTCCATTCTACACCCCCTGCTCACCACTCTCTTCCCGTTCCCTACCCCGCATTCCCACCCCCGCATTCCCTAACCCTCGTTCACCAAAAACCAGAATCGTAGGTCAAATCAAGGCAATCCTTAGCCAGCACCGCATCTCTGGCAACCTACCCACGTTACCCTCTTTAAACATCTCCCACTGCTCACTATCAGCATTGTTGAAATATACTAAGACTTGCTCAAAGTGCTTTTGTAGTTGGTGGTTCTATTGTTTGGATCATCTACTGGGGTTAGCGAGCATTGTTGCTTATTTATTCATCATTTGTACCATCCTTTTAGATTCTAGTATTTTTAGTAATCAACAGTGATCCCAGTAATAGTTTGGTATGTACTCAGGTAAGGTTGGGCACTCTCGTAAAATATCACATAGAGATTATTGAAAACAGCAGCATCTGTGGTATGGCCACGCATTACCAAAACCGTATCACTTAACCAATCACCATTATAGGTAGTCTGGGTTCCACTGTGGATTGCAATTGAACTAGCCAAAGAATCCTGACTCACCAATTTGAGGTAATTGTTAAAGAAATGGCACCATATTGCAATCGCAGTCTCTTACGATAGTTGTATTATTGATGTCTACTCTGCAATAATTAATTGTTGTTTTTGTAATTCCACAAGTGCCTTTCTCATCACCTGTGACTCCTTTCTTATCGCATTGGTATCTTTTAATATTCTTGCCCCTTAGTAGTAACATATGTATATATCAGGCTCACCAATGAACCAAACTGTTTTTTCTGTACATCCTTCACTGCTGCCTCCAGTGCTGTGAGTGCAAACTTTCTCTCATGCTTTAAATTGCTATTATTTGTAAGGTCAAATTCAATTATAGTCACCATTATATAAAAGTCAATAATGTATTAGTTGTGATGCATTGGTGGTGGTGGGTGAGAGGAGCATGGGAGGGCCACATTGTAGAGTAGGAATTAAAGTAGAGAATTATCATGTGGGATACTAAGGTGTCAAAATAATGCAAGCCTATTGCCATTAGCTTCAACCTAACTGTTATGAAAGAGTACAGTTAGGTACAGCAAAGTAGATAGTAGAATTTCATTGTATTAAAATTTGAAAAAAAAAAAAAAAAAAAAAAGAGGTAAGTGGAGTAGTTTTAGATGAAGTGGTTGGTTGGAAGTGTAAATTATTTCTTTTGGTGGGGGAGGTGTGAATTCTGCAGGAATGAATGGGAGAAAGGTAGTGAGAAGGAAAAACTTTATTTTGTAGTGGTATTAGGGAGAGCTCTTGAGCAATATTTAGAGAGAGGTATAGTTATTGGTAAGATAAAAGAGTAAACAGCTGCTATAAATGCATCTTGAATGTATACAGTATGCATCCAATCAGGAGTCCATGTACTCTGGTTGTAATCTATGCTGTGGCTGCTAATAAGTCATTAAACAGTACTGAATGCTAGAGGATTTGTAGGTAGACTTGGTATCGATTACATGGTGACTTGAGTTTATTGCATTACTTTTGTGATACTAGATCTTAGTTGTTTACTGAGAAGCCTACCTTCTTTTTCTTCCTCCTCCTCTACTTCTCCCCTCTCACATATCTCTTTCTATATATCCCTTCACCTATGTGTCTCTACTTTAGTGAGAGAATACTGGATGGGTAATAATCTCCAAATAACAAACAAATGCTGATATTAATTACTTACATGTCAGGTGTGAGTGATACTCACTCCCCCTGTTGTATCTTTCTCCTTTTGGCCTCAGTGGAGGAAGTGTTGAGAGAAGACTTTCCTAACTTTATCTATGAAATGTACGTCTCTTATTTGTATTCTTTAGGGGGTTAGGTTATGGATACTGCTAGAGTAGTGTAACTACAATTGTAATATGTGTACATGTTCTGGCAACTGTATATTGGTTATGCTTATGTTTTCCTTTGTTATATTATTTCATTTGTTCTTGCTTATGTTGATTGATTGATTGTTTCATTACTGGTATCATTAGAATTCTGGTAACTTGTTTATGTTTGTATTAGTTATGCTTTTGTACTAGCAAGGGTTTGCCCTAGGGATTCCAAGGGAAGGAATGGTCATGTATACTGGTGGTAGAGATAAGCCTTGGGTGGAGGATTCCAGTAGGATCACTTGATTTCGGTAGTGTGTACTTACTGGTAATGATAGTGGTTGTGGGTTTTCAGGAACCTCTACCTTGGGTGGAGGAAATCATGTATTTAAGACAGGCTTCGTGACTGGCAGGAAATGCTATACTTCAGACAGAACCTAGATAAAGAATATACTTGGTTGAACGGCGATTCTCTTGGTCCCTTTTCCCTTCTCTTCTTCTAAGACCTTCTTGTCTTTACCTCTCTAGTCTTCCTTAGGAATCAAATGATAGCTGACCTACTGCTGATCCCTATTGTATTAGTTCATACAGGTTACCACCTGTTACAACTATTTTAGAACAAAGTTCCAAGTTCAAGAGCATCTCACCACTCCTCCAATTTTTTCTTGCTCCTGTGCTGCTCTTCTCATCCCCCCATGCAGAACGAATTGTTAGTGGGTAGATTGCACTTACTATAACTCTATTATCTTGAATAAGTTAGGCAGGGAAGAATAAGCAAGAAGTAGTGGTGAGATGGAGTAAAGGAATCATGATGAGGACAAAGTAGTGTCATCCACAGTTAGGCAACTTTGGAGTATGGTATGGAAAGGTTTAGAATTTAGTAATCAGGGAATAGAAAGATACGGATTTAGTGAGTACTGATACATTGAGATAAGTTTTGTGGTATCATATAGTGAGAGGGAGCAAGGACTGTCAAGTACGTGCAAACCATTATAAACTATCATAAACCAAACCATAAGTGATGAAAATAAAGCCTAGCATAGTCAAATCTAATTACCCCATCACCACTGCCAGTGATTTCGTGTGCAAATGGAATTAAAAAAAAAAGCATGACTATTAATATAGACAACATAACATACACCCTCGCTTCCGTTCCCCTCTCCAAGTGCCTTAAGACAATACTATCAAGTCTATTGACGCAAAAAGAATATATACATATTAAGAAAAAAACTCCATTTCATCAAGTACTTCATCTATCAAGCAGTCTCAATACCCCTCCTGCCTCCCTCTTAAATATCTCCTTCAACCTTTCCATCACATGACACAGTTTCTCCCTCTGGGCTGCATTCCACTTGACCCAATCCGCAACTGCTATCTCTTTCTCCATATCTGTGAGGCCTGCATCATCATCGATTTCCATTTCTGACATGTGGGGGATGGTGTCTAGGTCGCCAGTGGTCCAAAGACGCACGTTGGCAAGTTTGCGTGATGGTTTAGCCTTTGGGGCTGAATCTAGCGGGACGGTGATTTCGGTTCTTACTGGGGATAGGGGGTTGCGTGCTGGTGAATGAGGGATGTGGGGTCGGGAGTGGGGGATTGCGGCTGGGCGACGGGTGGGCCGGGGAGGAGAAACTTCAGGAACAGAGGGTAGTGGTGCCAGTGCTGAAGCTGGAGGAGGGCCGACTTCGTCGGGTTCTGTGTCTAAGCCTGTGTAAAGATCTTGGTCTTGGGTGCGGCTAGATAAATTTACAGATCTACCGATGGCTGTACCCCTGCTTCCCTTGGGCACAAATCATAGTTCGCCTTCCTCTGTTTGGTCATGGTCCTCTGGCTTTGCTGAGTTGCGGGACTCAATTTCGATTGCTTTCTGGAGTTTCTTGATAGGATGTGGTTTTTACCTTCCTCATGGATCGAAGAGGTGAGCTCCGGGCATTGTGAAGATGCAAAGATACTCACACTGCCCTTCTTAAGGATATCATCAATGTTTCTACTTTACGTAGTCTTCTTCCCAAGTTTCTTGCTTCCAGTTTTGGTCTTTCCTGTACCGCTGGTACATGCATGAGAAGCAATGGCTCGTCACGGAATTACCACGGCTTTCCACAGTCTTACCAGTAGCTACCAAAAAGAGACTTCTTCTAATAGGACACTTTTCCGGGGGCATAGTAGCCTTCTTGACATGTTTGATCTTCCCGAGTAGTGCATTCTCCTCTTCCGGGTGTCACTCTCTCGGGTTGATCTTGGATCTCATGACACTTCCCGCATCCGAAAGTGCACCCTTGGCCTCTGCTTCAAGGGCAGTCATTGAATCGTAAATGATTATGGATTCGTCGAGAGATGTTGCCATTTGTTCAATCTCTGAAGCCAGTGACCTCGTGGATGAGGTCGCCTTGTGCAAAGCAGTGATGCCTGCAGCAACCAAGCTCCTAGCAGAAGTCATGTTGATACACCAGTAGTATCTGAAATCATTGGCCTAATAGAGGAGGTCATATGCGAATTGGTATTATGAGAGGCAATTGAGTTCATAGAGGTCCCCTTTCCCAACCCTCCGTTTCCCAATTTCCCCCAGTTCCCCACCGCCCGTTCCTCAAAAATCCGAACCCTAGGTCACATCATGGCCATCCTTAGCCAGCATCTCTTCTCAGGCAACTGACCCATGTAACCCTCTTCTAACCTCTCCCACTCCTCGCTGTTGGCATTGTTAAAATATAACAAGATTTTCTCCAAGTACTATTGTAGCTGCCTGTTCAATTGTTTGGATTGTCTCTTGGGATTAGTGAGCATCGTTGCTCGTTTATTCATCATCTTGACCATTGGTTGCGATTCAAGTATTTTTAGTAAACAACAATGATCCCAGTAGCAGCTGGGTACATACTAAGGTAAGGTTGGGCACTCTCGTGAAATACTATTATAATGGTAGGTCCCCCTAACAACGGGCGGAACAAAAGAAAACGGAAACAATGGGAATAAGTTTTAGGGCAAAAGGCACTCACTGGTGGCGATGTGTGGGTCTTACACAGGTTATCACTTGTCCAAAATGCACACGACTAAGAAACACAGAAAACACGCAGACGATTATGTAACGGAAGGAAAAAAAGAAGACAGAAAAAAAGAGAGAGAGGGCTAAGGGCAACACAGGAGGATGTGTTTTGGAGGTCATGTGGTTCACACGTGACTAATTAGGGGCTCCTAGCTCCTAAGCTCCTAGTGGTAGAAATAAGTCAACCTCCCCTTTTGTCTCTACCGGTGTGGAGGAGGTATTGGTTTTAGGGCTTGGACACTTTATTTTCAAGGGTATTTGCCCCTGCATAGTTTAGGGGTTAGGGCGATGGCTTGGCACACAGTTCTGCATAGTGGGGGCGTGACTTTGTTTTTGTCCTTAGTATAGATGACAACCGTAGCCAAGAACCTAGCTAAAACAACACACCCCTCATATAGAAAATTACACTTTATTATTATCACTTTTGCTACGGTCTATCTCAGTGGTTACACGGCATATCGTTTGGTCAATTCTGCACCCCTCTAGTATCCGGTTTAGAGGAGGGTCACAAATAGGGGAAATCACGAGGGCTCTACTCGGTCGAACACACCATCCAACCTGGGTCCCAAAGGGAACCCAACCCAACACCGGTACCCATAGGCTATCTGGGTGTCTGGCACCGCCATACCTGCTGACATAATCAAGGAATCTTTCAGGGTGTAAAAATGAGTCACCTGATGGCTTTGATGGCTTTGATGGCATGGGGTCTGGAGAATGGGGGTGTCAGTATTGGGAGTGAAGATGCAGAAATCGACAGATCTACTGTGCGGAATAGGGGGAAGGAAAAGCAACAAAAAAAGCAGGAAGATAAGTTGCACTTATAGTCATAGATAGATGCCTGTCAAAATTGGGATACCCGCACTTGACAATAGTGTTGTAATGAGAAGGCGAAGAAGAAGGAGAATGTTTCTGGTATTTTATGCATGAAGGGGAAGCCCTGACCACCAGAAACTTTTAGTATTAGGTATTGGGGGTTATGCAGCCTGTTAGGGATGATGAATGATGGGGGTGTCAATTTGCTCTGTTGTTTCCTAGGCCCCAGGGTTTTTCAAACTCAAGACAACTGCGTTTTTTGGGATGTATAATATACAGCAGGGTGTCAAATTAACGCAAACACCTTTGCGTAGCAACCAAGTACCCCAGCTTAATCCCAGCAATAATAATTCGGGCAACAGAAACAACAGAAACAAAAAATAAAATAGCCTTGCTCCCAGAGTGAAGGGGTACCACTGGTGGGGTGGGGAATTTGCCGCACCATTATAGTTTGGTTGCGATGTGTTGTGATCAGAGGAAATGCTTTCACAGATTTTCAGCTGGGGTACTTGGTTGCTATGCCAAGATGTTCACGTTAATTTGACACCCCGCGGTACATATGATAGCATTGCCAACAAGCCCTAATCCCCTCAACGACTTGCTCAAAAGTACACAGAAAAAGAAACAGATGTCATATGACTACAATCAAATTTTCTCAAGACCGTAAATGAGCCATTCGTCACCATGGAGAGCACCAGATCAAATGTGTTTAATAACTTTGGTAGATAAATTCTAGTACAGACATTGGAACGATGACTTGCCTGCACCTCAAGTATGATAAAAGCGATAGTTGTCCCATCGAAGGGGTGCTGGGCTTGGCAAGATACTAGGCAGTTTAATTTTCAAGCCAATCATTTCTGGACCGGATAAGCACCAACTACGGTAGCCAACATATGTGCCATCAAAGCGCTCTCAGTGACAAAATCGTCTCCATTATCCACTAGCGGTGGTTATTTGGTTTTAGCAAATTTTTGTAGCCCGATAATAGGTAAACTGTTGTTCTGGTAGATCCCCTCAGAGAGAAAATCAGATCATCACCAGGTGATCAACACTACAGATCTTGCCGAATATTCCCAACATTTTGCCGGTAACAAGGCGAAGAAAAAGAAAGAGTGGAAAAATCAAGTCCTTTGACCAGAGTCAAACTGGTGACCAACTGGTGATCTGAACATCACAGCCGGGTGTGATACCAACTACACCACGTAACCAATTATGACCTTGGATGCAGAATTAAAGACTTGGCTGTTACAATCGTTGAATATCATGTGCCAGCAAAGCCTGACTTGCATATTGAGGAGGATCCTAAATCAAAAACTGGTGCAAGATTGTCAGTTGGATCCTATATCCCTATGCTGGTTAGATGGTGCTCCAGCAACAAAGGTCCACAGTGAAGGGCAAGGTGCATTGGCTCACCAGATTCAGTTAGAACTGGGTTAGGGTTGAGCATTTCCAACAACTTTGTTTATCACTTGGCTAATTTCATTGCATCCCTCAGGAAACCACTTCTCTACCTACACATCCCAATCTAAAGTCAATAAAAACAAAAACAAAAAAAGACCCCTTCATTGGTGGCATTTGGGGAAGAACTTGAACACTCACCAGAGGCAGTGAGCTCCTGGATTATTGCAGTTTCTGGTTTGAATCTAAGAAATAAAAAAATTACCAATCTTTTCAGCCACTTGACACTCACCCCACTACTCCGATCCAGTAATTGTGTCCTCTCCACAACAACTTGACCACTCACGAAAGACAGTAAGTCCCCATTCAAAACAGGATAATAAACTTTTTTCATTCTAATTTCTTCAGCTGTTTAATCCTCAGCTGACGATTGTGATTCAGCAATAGTATCATCTCCAGTATTGTCAGCATTTACATGAGAACTCAAGCATACACCAGAGACAGTAAGCTCCTGGATTATTGTAGTTTCCAGTTTGAAACAATCAAACACGTGACTGACAATCAACCTTATGACCAACTGAACCTTCCTTTCCTTTTCCTTCAACTGCTCCATGTATTCTGTTATCGTAGAACTTGTATTGTCTTAAAAAATTATCTGGCTTCTACATACAAAGTAGTTAGATAGATAAACCATGATAGGACAACACAATTAGTACAGCACATCCCAGTCTGCTTTTCTCTGCTCAAAATCCAAATGCCTACAGCATCTGTATGTAGCTTCACTTTGGTCAACTGTTGACCCTCCTCACTTCTAAAATATGCAGAATACTGCTAAGTTACCAAAGTCAATAAAAAAAATAAAGAAAAGAAGACACTGTCTTCAGTGGCATTTAGACAAGAACTTGAGCAGTGATTAAAGATAGTAAGTTCCACTTAGAAAGTGCATAATAAATTCTTTTTATTTCTAATTTCTTCAGCTGTTTGATCCTCAGCTGACTACTCTGATCCAGCAATTGTATCATCCCTAGTATTGTCAGCATTTACACAAGGACTCAGGTACCCACCAGTAACAGTACGCTGCTGAATTATTGTAGTTTCAATTTTGAAACCATCAAACATGCAGCTGACAGTCAACCTTATGGGTAGCCGAACCTTACTTTTCTCTTTTCCTCTCCTTCTGGTATATTCTGTTCTGAAGGATCATGGGTGGTGTTAAAAAATCATCTAGCTTCAATATACAAAGTTGTTGGGTAGATATACCAAGATAGGACAATATGAGCAGTAGAGTGTATTCCAGTCTACTTTTCTCTGCTTGAAATCTGAATCACTATGGTATCTTTGCAAACCTTCCCTCTCATTCACTATTGATCCTCCTCACCTTAGAAATACCTTGAATCCTGCTACCAAAGAGTCCAACTGACTTATACCTCAATACATCTAAACCAACCCCTCATCCTCTTTTTTGTACCCTAGTGGCCATCATCCAAGACCTCATGTTTGAAAATATTTCTACAACTGTACCAAAGTACTACCAACATTCATTTCTGATGTCATGGTCCAAATCTCAGCCATGTTAGACCTCAACAGGAATGGAAAGAAAGTGGACCCCTTTGATATCACAGATGACAATTGGTCCAATACCATAAGCCCTAACCTATTTGAAACCCAAGCCACCCTGATTCCAAACTAGAACAAATTCCGATACAAATGTGCCTGTGGGCTGGTTACAATTATTCAGGATATTATTGACTCTGGTTCAGATGAGGTACCTTTCAATTTTCTATATTTCTATTGTATCATTGACTGTGAGTTCAACATTATTGAAGAACAATGAGAGCTTGTTCAGCTAAGATCTGCTGTACATTTTACATTTGAGAATTCTCTGAATGCAGATATTCCACACATAATGCCTGGCCAAGAAGATGAGAGGGTTGGATTTCACCTGACTCTGATGATCATGATCAAGATTTCCTCTATTTCTAGGCATAGTGAGGATTCGATTGAGGGAGTGGGTGCGATGTGCTTCATCATTCCAGGTATCTACTGTAAGGAAGGCAATCATGGCCTTCTTCTGGATAGGCAGTTGGGACATGATGCAGCAGTCCCTCATTATTGAGGTTAGTTACTGTGAAGGACATAACCTACTTCATTTAGATACATGGTGGTGGCTGCTTAACTCTCAAAGTAAAATGAGATTTCTTATTATTGTGAAAATAAATTGGAATCCTTTTACTATTCACCTGGAATGCGAGAGGATGGCTCCAACTATTGGTCACCAAACTGGACACACACCTATGCACACACCTGCCTGCAGTCCAACATATGTTCAAGAATTCTACATTGATACTACTGGGGTAGTGGTATCCCCAATTGCCTCCTCCAAGCTCTAAATACTGCACAATTGTATATTTGATCAATCTTTGTCACGGTTGGAAGCAGATGAGAGGGATTTATTCGCAGTTATTAGATTATAGAGAAGTGTCTGGATATTATGTAATGAGGTATTCGGTATGTAGAAACAAGTTACAGGGATAGGTCATGTTGGGTATTATTTAGGGTTTAAGTTTATAGTTGTTGTGTGCACAAGACAAGGAACGTCACTGGTGTCTGATCGTGTTTCCCTTAAAAGGTTGTTAAAACACTCCTTCCTGTATTTTCCTCTCTTCTTTCTTCTCTCTTTAGTTTGTATCTTTTGAATTCTAGCAATTCAAAGATATGTGCTTTCTGGTCTGCATCCCTGCTTCCCAATCCATATCTCTGGTATCCATCCTTCTCCTTGCTCCTGACCTTGGCCTTGTCCTTGTTCCCTACCTTATCCTCCACTGCCACCTTGTCCCTGCTCCCAACTTTACCTCCAGCCACAACCACTATCCTGCAAGTCCACTCCCGTGATCTCTCTCGACTACCTCCTGATACTAGCATATCCCATTACACTATACAAACTCCCCTTTACTTGACTGAGATCATCATGTCTGCAAATCTGGCAACCATCGCACCATCCTCGCTTTCCTCACCTGGTCCTTCTACAAATCCCCTTCAGGTATTGGAAAATCTTTGGACTACTTGGCATAATATCTAGCCCCCTGCAGCTATCGATGAGGGAGAGAAGGCACATGTGGTTGGTTCTCTACATGTGATCTATGATTACATTACTGCCTTACAAGGTGATCAAGACAGATACAGAGCGAATCTCGATACCCTCCAGGCACAATTCGAAGAACTCCAGCAAGAAAACCAAAGACTCCAAGGAAATGCGATCCCTCTCAGAACCAACCTGGACCACACTAATGCCACTATTGACTTATTGCAAAGAAATCCGGTTGGCCAAACTGTTAATGACTCGACCCCCTCTACAAACAGACAACAGAATATACCCGATCCCGAGAAGTTTAATGGAGAAAGGAAGGAATTGCAGCCTTTCCTCTCCTAGGTTCGCCTTAAGCTCAAAGGAAATGCTTCCATGTTCCCATCCTTGAACCTCTGCCTTGCCTATGTTGCATCTCTCGTTAAGGGTCCTGCGTATACCCATATTGGGGACCACATTGCCAATGGCTTTACCTGTATTCCAGATGTTGATTCCCTTTTGCAGATACTGTCATGTGCATTTGGTGACAGTGATGAGATGGGTACTGCTGAGCGAGAAATGAAGATACTATGGCAGAAAGACTCAGACTTCTCAACCTACTTTGCAGAATTTCAACGACTGATGACAATCTTACGTTGGGACTCACACACTAAATGTGCTGCACTCAGGGAAGGGCTTAGCAGTGAGCTGAAAGATGCCTTAGTGTTTATTGATGAAAAGGAGGAGTTTGGAAAACATGTGATTCAACTACAAAATATGGACAACAGGATCCACACACGAGCACAGGAATCAAAAGGGTCCAAGTCCTGTACCCCTGTACTGACTATCAAGTCCACATACCCAGCCTTGACTAGGCTTGATGAGCCCTCGTTCCGTCCTGGTGGTACTATTCTGATGATACTTGATGCCTCATGCAAAATCTCGCTTGAGGAGAGGCAGCATCGGATGTAAGAAGGGCTTTGTGCCTACTGTGCGGGATCTAGACATGTTGCCTGGGAATGTCCCAATAAATGCACTCACCACCTGCATATCGCTGAGGCCTCTATCACCACTCAACTGTCAAAGAACGTGCTCATCAGGGAGTAAAGGGTGACACCCTCCTTGGTTCATTTTTATCTTATGAAAATGTTTTCTTACAATGCTCTGCTTTATCTACGATTGCCCTTATGAAGGAGGAGATGGAGGGGAATCATTTGGTAGTTAGTTGTACTCTAGCTATCAACAATATATCCATTCCTTCTTATGCACATGTCAATTCTGGAGCAAGTGGATTCGGCTTTATCGATAAAAACTTCATATGTCACCACCATTTAAAAACACTGACATTGTGACGATCCCAAACCCTTGAAGTTGTTGATGGTAGGCCTATATCCTCCAGTATGATAACCAACAATATTGAAGCCTTTATGAGCATAGGGGGACAAGAGGAGAGTATTTGTTTCTTTGTCACTACTCTCGGCCACTACCCAATCGTCCTCGGAATTCCTTGGCTATACTACCACCATGTCAAGACTGACTGGAAGGCTAATGATGTCACCTTCAACTACCCCTTTTACCTCAAGTGTTGTATTGACCATCATGCACCTGTTACATAGATGGGAATCTTGAGCACCCTTTCTGAATGTCCTACAGTCCTGGCACTTAACTCGGCAGAATTCTACTATCTAGCTGCGGATGAAAACCTTCAGATATATTAGACCAGCATCACTGACCCATATGTCATCTCAACTGCTACAAAAGATCAGGTACCCGAGCCATATTGAAATTTCTTAGAACTTTTTGAAAAGAAAAAAGCAAGTGTACTTCCTCCGCATCGCCATATAGATCATGAAATACCTCTTATGTTGGAAGAGCAACCACCATGGCAGCCTCTATATTGGATGTCAGAGTCAGAGTTGTCTACCCTACGAGATTTCCCAAAAGAAAATATTGAGAAGGGATTCATTCAACCCTCTACATCATCGGCCTGTGCACCTGTCCTATTTGTGAAGAAGAAGGATGGTTCCCTCAGGCTATGTGTGGACTACAGAGGTCTCAATGCCATAACTGTCAAAAACAGGTACCCACTACCCCTCATTCAGGAAACCTTGGACAGGGTTGGCAAGGCAAATGCATATACAAAGTTGGACCTGAGAGGTGCTTATAACCTACTGCGGATCAAGAAGGGAGAGGAGTGGAAGACAGCCTTTGGAACGCAGTATGGACACTTTGATTTCTCTGTTATACCCTTTGGGCTCACTAATGCACCTGCCTCATTCTAGAGCTTTATGAATGACCTTTTGCACGACCACCTTGATGATTTCTGCTCTGTCTACCTAGATGATATTCTGATTTTCTCAGAAACCCTGGAAGACCACTGGGACCATGTTTGGAAAATATTGCAAATTCTGAAAGATAATGATCTTTTCTGCAAGCCTGAGGAGTATCTATTTGAGGTACAGGAAGTAGAATACTTGGGGTTTGTTATATCACCCAATGGCATTGCAATGGATGATGCTAAACTTACAGCTGTCTCAGATTGACCAGCCTTGAATAAGCTTCATGACGTCCAATGCTTTCTCAGTTTCGCAAATTTCTACCGCTGCTTTATCACAGGATACTCCTGAGTTGTTGCCCCTCTGATTAAATTGACATACAAAAATACACCATTCACCTGGGATACAAAGCAGCAACAAGCCTTCACAGAACTTAAGTTAGCCTTCACTTCAGCACCAGTCCTAGCTCACTATGACTTTGCCTGTCCTAGTATTGTGGAGACTGATGCCTCTGACTTTGTCTATGCCGCTGTCTTGTCCCAGGTAGATGATCAGGGAATCCTTCACCCAGTCGCTTACTTTTCAAAAAAAAGTGACCCCACCCAAGGCAACTATCCGATATATGACAAGGAACTTCTGGTAGTTGTCCTTGCTCTTGAAGAGTGGCGAAAGTATCTGGGATCATCACAATTTAAAATCTTGGTCTTAACTGATCACAAGAACCTTGAGTACGTCATGACAATGAAGATGTTGAATCGGTGACAAGCACAGTGGGCAGGACTGTTGTCACACTTTGATTTTAAGATGACATTTTGGCCAGGAAAGAGTGGTGGCAAGCCAGATTCCTTAACTTGTCAGTCAGGAGACCTCCCTGCGGAGGGGGATGAACACCTCAAGCATCAGTTTCAAACAGTTTTGAACCAGTCTAAGTTATGTATTGCAACTATTTTTGCTCCTCCAGCTGAGTTTGAGGAGACACTGCCGACAGCTCATATCTCTGATCCCTTTCCTACAATTATTCTCTGCATACTTGCTGATGGTGTATGCCACTCATGAAAGATCTCCTTTCCAGACTGTACTGCTCATGCTGGATGTTTGTACTTCCGGGGTTGCCTGTTGGTCCCAGACTTCGACCCTCTCCAACTTATGATTCTCCAGTCTTACCATGACTGCCCTTCAGCTGGACATCTTGGTGTTATGAAAACTTTCAACTTGGTAATCCTCAACTATTTCTGGCCAGGTATGAGGGAACACATCAAATGATATGTCTGCCACTGCCACTCCTGCTCCAGAATCAACTCCTCCTGACATGCACCTTATGGAAACCTATGCCCACTCTCCATCCCTCACCATCCCTGGAATAACTTAAGTATGGACTTTATTACCGGACTCCCAGAGAGGGGAGGATACAATACTGTACTAGTCATAGTTGACTGTCTGATAAAGATGTCCCACTTTATTCCTTGCCAGGATAGCTGTTCTGCCGAGCTTGTTGCCTGTCTCTATCGTGACTCAGTATGGAAACTGCATGGCTTGCCAGAGTCAATTGTGTCTGATCGGGGCTCTACCTTTGTGTCCGCAGTTTGGAAAGTTCTTTGTGCCCGATTGGGTGTCCAATCTAGACTCAGCACCACCTTCCATCCAGAATCAGATGGCCAAACTGAGAGAACAAATGCAATCTTGGAACAGTACCTGTGGGCCTATAGTAACTACCAACAGGATAACTGCCATTCGTGGATCTCACAAGCAGAATTCGCACACAATGCTCACTCTTCAGAGACAATATGAACAAGCCCTTTCTTCGCGAATTATGCATATCATCCATGTCTTGAAATTACACTTCCTAACCCTGTCGATACAACAAATAAAGATACTCCCAACTTTGCTGATACCCTCCATCAACTACAGGAAATAATGAAGGAAGAAATATGATATATGTAAGAGTTACAGCAGAAACTGGCTGACACACACCATATACCAGCCCCAACATTGAGAGTAGGTGACTGTGTTTGGTTATCAACAAAGAATGTTTGGACAACACATCCTTCTAAGAAGCTAGATTGGAAACGGATAGGACCCTGCTCAATTATAGCTGTCATGGGTCCACATGCCTACCACCTGGATCTCCCAGGAAATCTCAAAATCTACTCACTTTTCTACATAAGTCTTCTGGAACCTGTGGCAAGTGGGATACCAATACCAGGACATATCATGCCTGAACCTCCACCAGTGCAGATTGAAGGAAGTCCAGAATAGGAGGTGGTAGAAGTGCTCAATTAATGCCGCTACTGCTGACAACTACAATACCTGGTCCATTGGGCAGGATACGAAGAACCTACCTGGCAACCACATTTTGATATAGAGAATGCGGCAGATAGGATCCAAGACTTCCATCAATTGTTTCCAGCCAAGCCAGGACCAGGGCTTCGGAGGAGCTCAGCCATTAGGGGGGAATAATGTCACAGTTGGAAGCAGATGAGAGGGGTTTATTTGCACTTATTAGGTTATAGAGAAGTGTCTGAATATTATGTAATGAGGTATTCGGTATGTAGAAACAAGTTACAGGGATAGGTCATGTTGTGTATTGTTTATGGTTTAAGTTTATAGTTATTGTATGCATAAGACAAGGGAACGTCACTGGTGTCTGATTGTGTTTCCCTTAAAAGGTTATTAAGACACTCATTCCTGTATTTTCCTTTCTTCTCTTCTTCTCTCTTTAGTTTGTATCTTTTGAATTCTAGTAATTCAAATATATCTGCTTTCTGGTCCGCATCCCTGCTTCCCGATCTATGTCTCTGGTATCCATCCTTGTCCTTGCTCCTGACCTTAGCCTTGTCCTTGTTCCCCACCTTGTCCTCCACTGCTACCTTGTCCCTACTCCTGACCTTACCTTCAGCCACAACCACGATCCCGTAAGTTCAGTCCTGTGATCTCCCTCGACTACCTCCCAATACTAGTGTATCCCATTACAATCTTCTCCCAATGCACAACCTATTGTGTTCAGCTTTACTGAACTATTCCACTTTGCTCTCCACATGTTCTAGATGCTCAAGTGATAGGTAATTACCATCATTTCAATTCCTGACCCTAATTTAACATAGACATTGCTGACATTTAGATTGCATTACTATGGTACACTATGTACTGGAAATAAGATTATGATAATTATTTACCCTACCATGGGATGTGCTAGTCATCATTCCTTGCTTACCTTGCTACTCCATACACTACCATCATGAGCACTGTACCAAATAGTTTCCTTGTTCAATTTTTTTTATTTTTTTTTGCTGTTTTTTCTTTTTTTTGTACTGAATACATGTTTTCACTTGTTTTCAGGATAAGAGATTCTGCTATGTTTCACTTTCTTTTGACCAGTAATGGTAGGGCTCCCCTATTCCCAAGGACAGATGTTGTTCTCTGTATTTCAAAAGCTTAGCATTTTGATTTTCTCTTTAGCCCAAGTTATGGCCTATTGAAAGAGGTGATATTTGCAAATTTTAAGCTTAGTAATTGTTCAATGTCTATAGCATATTATTATGAGAAAGACATACATCTCACTTAAATCCACTCAAATATTTACTGTCTTGCTAGAAGAAATGATCAACGTTCATAGTTTTTGTTCTCAGGATGGCATTAAAGGTATGTTGCTAGGAAAGGCATCAGAACTTGGTATTAGTAATGTTGGTTGGTATTCAGAATGGGGATGTTAGTATTTGGAATGATGGTGTTGGTAATTCGTATGAGAGTTGGTATGGAATGTTTGGGGATTTCTGATGGCTGTACAAGACTTTGAAGTTTATATATATTCCAGGTTATCACCATCGATGTTTGATTTCTTCAACCTTTCACAAGAACAACAACTATTATGCTCAACACCTATTATACAAAATACGTTCTATCTTGCTTTCCCTATTTCTCCATACTTCATCTTCCCTTAAAGCCCTCTCTCCGGATTTCAGTTTTTGTTGTCAGGAATGCATTAAAAGAATGTTGCCGGAATGACATTGGTACTTGGTGTTAGGAATGTTGGTTGGTATTTGGAATGATGTGGTTGGTATTTGGTGTAAGGATGCTGTTGTTTGGAATGAGGGTTGGTATGGAATGAAAGGGAAATTCTGGTGGTTGTACAGGATTTTGGAGTGCATAAATAGTTGATGCTATCACTGTCAATGCTTGAATATTAATATCTATAACTTTTATAACATCTATCAACTATAACAAAACTCACTTTATCTTGCTTACTCTATTTTTCCACGCCTTCTATTTTTCTCTCTCTCTCAATCCTTCTCTCCGAATTTCAGTTTTAAACAGATATGGTACCGAGTGACAATTGGTGATGGTATATCCCAACGAAGGAATTTAGATAGAATAAAAGAGTGAAGATTGTTTCTTAAAGATACTAAAAAATGTAAAGATAAAGAAAACGAATGAAAAACTCTGGGATATGACTTTCCGTGATGACACCTCAGCAGGGGATAATAAGCGTGCACACAGAACAGAAAAACAATAGGAAATCTACTGAACTTAAGTAGAAGCAACAGCGCACAACAAAATCCACAACAAAAGAGATTTCCTCCATTCTATTCTCGCTAGGAGCAAAAGAACATCTCACAATATCCCAGTAAAACATATCCAAGTCCTGCCTTTGTTTCGCCGGTTTCACTAACTATGCAACCCTGCGACAAGGCTAGTGTCTGACCAATAGTCGGAATTCATAGTCTATCTCTCCATTATCCTTTTCATGCATCCAAATCACATCACTCTGCTCTCAGCGCTTAAGCACTTTTTAGAATTGGGAGGTTTTTTTCTTTTTTTTTTCTTTGCAGAAATAGCTGTGAGAAACCACAAGAAGAAAGAAAATAATGCTCCCCAGCGCAGCTGTGGTTCTGCAATGTGATATTCCAGGACAATTAGACAATCTAATGCGGTGTTCAACTAATGGCTGACTCATCACTTGCCGATTCCGGTTTAGGGGGAGTGTTTCATGAATGGTTGGGCGGTTGCCTGGTATAGTAACCTTTATTGGCTCACGTTGTCACTTATCGTACGTTGACACATGAACCTTTCTGAGAAAAACCCTAACCTTGGATCGCAGGCTAACCGTTGCTTGGGAACAGGGCGGTATTTAAGCTTTGCTGTCCGTTGGTGTCGGCGTAAACCTTTACAGTCCACACAGCGGCAAGAAACGAGCACAGGAACACAAAAGGCCAAACAACACAATAAAACATCATGCTTTCATCCAAAATCTTTCGTCTTGCAATAGGTAGTCAGGGGTTCCCTCGTGGGCTGCGTGGCAGGTTGACAAGACGTAGTTTTACGGCTAGTTTGGTACAGTCATCTTAAACCATCAGGGGACTTGCTTCTAATGTACCATTACTTACAGAATTCATGTGATATAGGGAAACCGCAATGACGACAATGTGTTGTCTACCAATCAGGAGGTTCCGGATAGTACGGCACAAGGTGATCTCGGTCAGTGATCCCAAGCGGCCAGTCCGTCCGGCTTTGGGTACGGCCGGACTGACCCAGGTTTTTTCCGGGATGGCCGGGCCGGACTGTGGGAAAGCGGCTTTTCAAAACTAAAGCCGGGCCCGGCCTGGGTCGCCTGCAGGCTTTGTAGGTGGCTCATACATTGTGATTCCATATACGCTTGATATCCATGGATGGCCTGGGTATCTGCGGGTTATGCAGTCCAATTAAAAATAAGTGGTATGCGAAAAGCTTAGCCTGGGCATCTGCGGGTTTTACCTGGGCATCTGGCGGTTTAACCTGGGCATCTGGCAGCTTCGGCTTGGGTTGCCGAACCACTCGGCCTGGCGGTCGCCTGGGCGCCGCCAGGCTTTGGCGGCCGGAAATAATTTAAGCCGGACTGACCCAGGCTCTTCAGAATCATGGCCGGACCATGGGTCGGACTGGCCGCTTGGGATCACTGATCTCGGTACGGCACAAGGTGATCCCGGTCCAGCTGGAGATACCTCAGCAGCAGCTTCTCTGAGCGCGGCATTCAATGCTTTAGATAAAGTGGGCTCTCAGTCTACTGTTGAAAGACTTTTTTTTAACTGTTTGTTAGGATGTAGCCATTCTGAAGGTGCAGACTGGCGATATAAAATCAAACCTTAAGGATCTTGATCACAAGCTCAATACAAAATTCGACCAGCTTGATCGCAAGGTCGATATGAAATTCAGCGAGCTTGATCGCAAGGTCAATATGAGATTCGACCAGGTCAGCAAGAAATTCGATGCCTTAATGATGCTTATTATTGGCGGTGCTGTCCTGAAAGGGGGCTATGAGATCTACAAAGACGAACGCAGGCATTCCGCCTGTAGGAAGGAACTATAAATGCATACAGTATTGCTGGCGGTTTTGTAAGTGGGATCAAATCAATGAGTTGATTGACAATTGATACTAATAGAACATTATTGAATAGAATGTTTCAGACAGGATTCGGGTTTAGTTTAGAAATGGAATAATAGAGGCATTCGCAAGGGGTTTTGTTGGTAATGGGGGGATTTACACTTTGCCGTTGTTACAGCTTTGGTTGTTTTTAAGTTGTAGTATCTGGAGTTGTAAAGGGGGAAACGAGATAAGAACTCTGAAACCTCTGTTATGGGATTCTCCTTCACCGCAAATCAACAGAAAGATACTACTAGCAACAGAATCAAAGCAATAAACAATGACCCCTGATATCGACATGAGAAAGAAACATTCTTCTCCGAGCACAACCCCTACTCGAAAATCTTAAACACAAGCAGCCTCACACTATTCCCTGACCCTGCCCTTCCCGGACCGCCTTTTGAACAGCACCTCTCCGCAGCCCCAAATACCAGAATACTCACTTCATCCGATCTGTCCACCAATGCCTCATACTGTGAAGCAACCTGGTTTGGTGTGAAAGAGTAACTGGGTGGAACAAGGTAACATGTCTACTAGTGTGGTGCTGGAATCTCCACCCCAGCCGGCATCCCGGACTTCCGCAAACCCGGCATAGGCCTCTGATCCAACCTCCAAACTATAAACCTCCCGTACTCGCAGGTCGCCTTCGATATAAGCTTCTTCCGCACCAACCCACAACCTTTCTACACCCTTGCAAAATTCCTACACCCTTGCCAATTCACCCCAACAGTCGCGCACGCCTTGATATCACTAAAAGCAAAGAAGAACTTGCTGCCAGAACATAGACACGCTTGTACGCTCCACAGGAGTTCCACTAGAGAGGCCTGTCAGAGCCCGTCAAAGCCTACGGCTCGTTCACGGGGTAGTCGTGCATCGATTACCACGCTGTGTGCCCGGGTGATAAGACGAAGGAGCACATCCTCACCGCAAGTGTTCCCCGGTGCGAGGCTTGTGCCAGCTTGGTGTACCAGATATTGTATTCTTTGGGGAGAGCTTGCGGAAGGAGTTTGCTATGGGGCTTGGAATGGCCGAGGAGGCAGACTTAGTAGTTGTTGTGCAGAGTTTGTTGAGCGTTTATCCCTTTATGGCACTTCCGGGATGGGCGAAGGAGGGGCTGTCAAGGTTTTAATTTATAATGAACGGGCAGGGGGGGAGTGGTGGGCGGGTGGATAATGTGCTTTTGCTGGGCGAGTGCGATGACGGGGTCAAAAAGCTGGCGAAGGAGCTGGGGTGGGCGGAGGAGTGGAAGGAAGTTAAAGGGTCAGTTGGAGGATGGAGCGGTGAGATGGCTGAGGCGGAGCTGAGAGGAGCGAAGATGCCGAACTGGCCAAAAGCATAGACGCGAAAGCCAGCCACCTAATGGAAGACATTGAGCGTGGCCTATCCATTGTTGATGGCTGGAAGAATAGCGTCATGAAAGACCTCTCCATCCAAGAGACACCAATGACCAGAATGGTTGAAGCCGACCTTCACGGGGAGAACAGCGAAGTCAGCCACGTCGACCAGAAAAAGCTCAGGGGCTCCTCGGCTGACCAACTTGTTGGAAACTGTGAATGCTGCTCGGCATGCTCGAAGGCTTGGAGTGTTCACCGTTAGTCATTCGTTAATTGTCAGTTCACATGTTCATGCGTTCATTCGTTCATTTGTTTTCGTTCTTTGTTTGTTCGTTCGCTCGTTCGCATGAAGGTTTGGGAGATGCTCTTTGGTTCAACGTATCCGTGGGAGGAAACGGCGCACCCGTCAGAAGCGGTACGGCTGCGGGAGAGTCAAAGGGATTGGGCGGAGGCTATGAACAAGTGGGAGCCCTCCTCGACGAAGCCTGTCTTTTCTCTTGAAGCCTGTCTTTCTTTTGTTAGCATGGGAGTGGAGGGAAGGGGAACTTACGTGGATATGTGTGGTGATCGGTGGAAGCTCGGACGATGCCTTTGTGATGTTATTATTATTATTATTATTATGTATCATTAAACTTGTAGAGCCGTAGGGCTATGAAGCTGATTAACATACAGGGTAGCGAGCACTAGAGCGCTTCGGGACTCCCGTTTTGGTTGTTTAGAGGAAATTTTTAAGTTCGCACAGACACTAGACTATACTATCAATGGTTAATCTGAAGTGTAAGGCTGCCAGTGAACCAGGAGGGGGGTTGACAAAAATAGAAAGGATCAACAGGATAGCAACATCATGTAACGTAGGATGCTACCTTCTGATTACCTCTCAGCATGTGGAAAATGTAAGATATGGAGACCATAGAGTAGCTTCTCTGTACAATTGACAAGGGAACATGAGAAATTCTCAAAACCTGTAGCCCTGAGATTGTGTTTCTTTACCTTATTGAGTCCTTTAACTGCGAGTTGCCAGTATCGAAGTCATACCAGCAGCATATACTGAAAACCCTCAACAATAATGATATCTACCATCTGACTTGGTTCACCCTTATTGACCTCAAGTGTATTACCAAACTCCTCCATATTCCTACCATTTTCTCAACATGCTCAGGCTGCCAACTAGCTGGTGAAGAGGTCTTTTTTTTATTACTATGTTGCTTAGCATGACCCACTTGACTTGAGACACTTGCAATTTTTTCCCACCATTCCCCCAGAACAATCTCCAAAGTAGCCAACTTGATCCCAACATATATCCATCAAAACTGAAACTTCTTATTACATGATTTCAACTCTCCTCTTGCCTCCAAGCACCTTTCCCTGACCAGATTTCAGCTATTTGCTTCCAAAATCTATGTTAAAGGAGTACCACTTATGGTATATTGGGGATTTATTGATTGAACCACATGAGAAATTTGCCACCCAACCAAGTGGTAAAAAGAGTGTTACAATGGGTATAAGCATATGCATGCAGTAAAATACTCAGCAGTAAAGGCAACAGATGGTATTATTTATCACTTGTAGGAACTCTTTGAGGGTAGAAGGAATGATAACACATTATTGTCAGAGAGTAGACTTCTCTCAAGATGTAAAAAATTTGTATCCTCTTACTACCTGTTTGGAGACCTGCCTATCCTGTATCTATAGTTTTACTTTCTCCCTCTGATAATTGTACTTTAACTAAGGAGGAAAAAACATTTAACATGAGAATGTCTGCCTGCTGAGAAGCTGTAGAGTGGGGGTTTGTACTAGATATTGTACAGCTGTGGAGTGCACTAGACCTTTCCTACAATCAACAGATTTATCATTCACCAGTGGGTATTTAGTATTGTATTACTATTATCTTAACTAATATTCATATCTGTTTATATGACTTAGAAACCTCTTTTTATTTTAATTCTTGTCCATCTTCTATTGAAAATTACTTGAAAAAATCAAATGTAAATAGTACTATAACAAATTAAGCAAGCCAGATAGGTGAAAAAAAAGATGGAGGATCTAATTCCCTCTTTGTCAATAAATCTCTATTGTAGATCTAATATTCTCTATAATCATACATAGGTCCTCCAAAGTAGAACTAATCTACCTTAATTCATTTCTGATTTCCTTAGTCTCTTCCTTTAATTCCACTATTTCCTTGTCTTGTTTAGTTTCTTGAGATTTTGTTAACTCCAAAAAGATAGATGAAAGCTTTGCAGCAGGAAGTATATAGTATGTGTTTTGCTCTGAGGAGAAAGTAGAAGGTAGTTGATAATGAACTTGATGGATTGGGAATACTGGTGGCATCTACAGTATGGAAGTCATAGTACTTGTAGATGGCTAGATTTGTGGAGAATCAATTGTGACTCTAGAACCTTCAGTCATATTTGAATCTAGTAGAATACCACCAGTAGGAGAAGTGGTAATATGTAAAGGACCTTGTCATTGCCTTTTCCTCTTCTGCATTGGATCAGTTACCAGGGATGTATTTTCTATATTGTTAAGACTTAGTTACTCAGTTAGTATTATTCCTTGTATTGCTGTAAATTATAGAGCTAATCCTTGTCCTTACTCTTCCTCCTCTGCCTTCAATTTACAACTGTTTCATCCTCTTTATCTTTCTTTCTATCCTCCTTTAATCCTATCGCCTACTCTAATAGTACTGCTAATCATATAAGGTTGCTCTCATTTAGATGGAATTAATTATTCACAATGTGCCACTCTCCACTGATTTCCTTCCATGTTAGATTTTCTTTAAACTTTAACAAATCAACTAACCTCCTCTTTAACCTCTCTATATCCCAGCCAAGGTAGTATCCTCCTTCTGCTAACTGCTTTCTTACTTGGTCCCAATACTTTCCTGTGGACTGTTGGGGTACTAAATATGTTTTTATATCACTAACTGCCCTTCAGAGTACTCTACATGCTATAAAACTATTTTTTTGACCACTGTGAGTTGATTGGCTTGGAACTTCATTATATGTACTGAGGCTGAGTTCAGTTGGTGACAAGGTGTTGGGAGCATTCATAATGACCATTTTCCATATATTCTTTCTTGTCATGAGTGTTGTATTTCCCCTTCTTTCTCTTGCGCTTTTTATAATTCTATTCAATTCTGGAGATTTCAATAGATATGTACCACTATTATGCAACTTCTATAGTACTTGGTTTAGTTGTTTATCTATGCACACTTAAAATTTTCCTTTAAACAACTAAATTAGGATTCTCAAAATACTTTACTTTCTCACCAGTCAAATATTCCCTCTCCCATTGACCCTACTAGCCTCTGATCAAATAAATGAGTTTAGAGGCCTACATGAATATTGTGGCTTGGCCAATTCTCATTTGTTTCATTCCCAATTTCTCTTCTACTCTCTCACTCTCTCATATCTTCATCTTTATCCAACCCCACCATCTCAGCTACCCAATTGCCATCTCTTCTTCCCATACTTTCTTTCTCCTTACATGCCTTCACTTTTCCCTTTCCTTTCATCTAGGTAAGATCTGTTTCTCTTTGTCTGTTGTTTTGCTTCTTTTTCTGAGTTTCAATCTCTGCTAGTGTTTGGATGTTGTACTCTGCAAGTTGCTGGCAGGTAGTAAAAGTCAATCCATGTTCCAGAGCTTCCTTTTTATTAAGAAAGAGTAGGAGAGCTACAGTTGGTGAGCATAGGTGTAGACTTGCTGTAAGTAGAATGTCTGGATTATTGTCCTTGAATTCTGCTTCTAATAAAGAAGGGGAAAGGCAAAGATTTACCAAGTATAATATCTGCTGAGTCTATCGGTCTTCAGTATTGATTCAAATAGTATCAAAAGAGATTCCAACTGACCACTCCTTAAAGGCTTGGATTGTACTAGTTGGATGGCTGTGGGTGTAGCAGATCAAATCACCTTTTCGAGATTGGTGTAAATCTGGAGGCAGGTTTTGGAAGAAGTACATTTAGTGTATCGTAAAGAGGAAGGAGATTGACATCTCTAGGAACTGGGTTCCTGACTTCCACAATAAAGCCAGTATTCTGCATGGGGACAGGTTTGGTTATATGTCTCGATGGTAGGGTATCAGGATGTTTTGCCTGTAGTTGCTGATCTAGTTGAATTATAGAAGTATATGACTGCTTTTCTCGAAGGCGATTGAGTTTGGATTCAAGCAATTGGATTCAGTCATTGAGTGATATGTGTTCATTTGTTGTTGTTGATGCATTAGTACAACAATGTGCTGTGTTTGGTATCTTCTTACTTAATGTAACTGATACTTCAAGATTCTCGCTCAGAAGGTTCTTGGTAATCTTCAGCCATGACATGTATGCTTGGTCTATTAGTTGGCATTCATATAATTACTTCTTAGTAAGTTGGATATGTTATCTTGAATGCATTTGGAAAGTGAGTACAATGGACTCTATAGTGGTTTCTATCACCAGGAGATAGTTATCTGGTATTTCTAATCACGATATTGACTCTGGTGCTTAGGATGAAACATGCATTGAGGTCTTTAGGGGTTCTGGAAAGAGGATATGAATAACCTCTGACTTGACTCTGTTTTGTGTTATTGCTTTCACTTCTGTGGATACCTCTGAGCTGCTGTCTTTCCTTCTTTTCTTCTTTATTTTTGGGGGTCTCTTGTACTAGACTGTCTAGGCAGATTCTATTCTTTTTAGGCTCTATAGGCTACCAATAGGTATTGTGTTCAAGTAGGTATGTGAGGCAGCTTATTATTGAGTAGTAGTGGTGTTGCCTTGATTAGTGATTTGAGGATTGTGGTGGAGATCACTGTTACTGGTACCTTTGTGATGATTAATATATACTCCCATCTTTTCTGCTTAGTTAGTTTAGTTAGTTGTGTTAGGTGAGAAAGCAAGCAGTGAGTGAGAGTGTTAAAAGGGAGTAAACTTCCCCTATTTTCCAAAGTCTTGTGGTGGCAATATAAGTCCTAGTTCTGCAGAGTGACTAATCATCATCTCAGATCATTTTGTTTGATGTTTTACCACTTCACCATTTTGCCATTGGCTACCCAGCTGTTTCATTGTCACTTCTTCTCACCACCAAAACCTAGTGAACTCGAAATTTCTTATATTTTCTCTTATGTTATATAGACCAAACATTCACCATTCTTGAAAACCATCCAGTTAGTCAAGTATAAAAAAAGCAACAAGAAGCATCTTACAATAGCAACTTGAGTGGTGAGCAAGAACATATGCTCAATAAAGGCATTCTCCATAGAGGGCACCTCTACTAGATACCCTTCTTGATCCATCTATGCATATTCAAACCAATTGTTAGGAAAGTACTTCCGTGCCTGCTCAAGGTCTCGTAAAGTGTGATCTTCATCTCCAGGAGGATCCCCTGGGTGTTGAAGTACAAATGTCACTTATACCAATGGAGATTCTGAGATTCGAGGCTCGTCGGAATCTTGTGGGATGATCGATAGGGTGAATGACTATTTCGGTAAAACTTAAAGGTAAAAAGATAAGAAAAGAAACCAAACTCTCTGATTCTGAGCTGTGGCCATTCAATTGTACCTTTCGATGTCTCACTATCTTTGGTTGTTGCTTCTCAGTTGCTGAATGCTGATGTGGTTGTTAGATTCATAGTTGACTGTTGTAAGCTCGATGGGTATGTGACTGCTGAGTTAGTCATACTCACACTACACATTCTGACCCTTGTGTATCATATCCAAATACTATCAACTGCTAGCAAACCCCTACTCTGCACCTTATTCCTCACTTCTGATGAGTACGAGTGTGTGCCCCACAATAAACAATATTACTAAATACTAGCATTGATAAGTATAGTCCCTTACACCTTCTCACAAGCTTCTTTCAGAGGCACAAGCTACCTTCTTTCCCACCAGAAGTGTATCCTCATTGACCTTTATCCCATTCCTACAATGGTCAAACATCATGACGAAACTATCGGTGTACAAATGTCAATTTTAGTCAATCAGGCAAATCTTGAGAATATTAAGATAATATGATATGAATGTACTTGTTACAATCAGCTATAAGATCTCTCCTAGCTTATATCTGGCAACAGGCAACGACTTCTATCATTCTTCTATTAGTCAGGGAGATACTTACCTCAACTTCTCTTCTCCTTTGAGAGTTCTAATACCTTGTTGTCTTATGCTACACCTTAGATATTGGTCCTTGCCAACACCAAGTCCTTATAGTGCCAACTGGTATTAGTCTTGTTTCTTCTTTGTGGTAGTTGGTCTTTGTAGATAAAGAGCATAAAGGTGTTTTATTGATAACTTATAAGATAGGAAATAACTTGGGTGGTTGCATGAAGAACTAACTATCAGGTCCTATTGACCTCCTTATATAGTTCTTCCAGCAACCGGCTTACAAATTAAATGAGTCACAACTGTGACTCATACACTCATGTACATATAACCTCGTGACCATACTTGGTCATGCGTGAAGGTCCCATGACCCTAAAGAAGTCATGTGCAAAACCTCATGACTTATATAAACGAAGTCATGCTTCTTAATCCTTATGACTCATATGTACACATATGAGTCAACACTCAACATACCAATCAAATTCAAATATAAAAAACTATGGCTCACAACTGTGAGTCATGTGAGACCCTATGACTTGTACATGAGTCATAGTGTGAAAACATAACATCATATGACTTAATTGAGTTATGTACAAAAACCTTTAACAAATAAAATACTATGACATACAATCGTATGTCATGTAAAACCATTACAAACCATACTAGGTTTGTAATACTAGCTTCCCTCTCCGTAAATCCTCAGTCCCTTGAGGATCTGTGAGGGTATCTTTTGTAGTACACATTTTGATCCACATTCTCATACAATCTTCCCACCTCCTGGGATATTCTCCTGATCCATTTTTCCACCTCTCTCCTCGCATACCTTTCCCTCTCTAACTCTTTTTCAAAGGCCTTTTTCTTCCCCTCTTGTGATGGTGAATTGATAAAGCACAAGCAGAAAATTACAAGTGGTGGTGAATGATTGTATCGGTGAGTATGTGTAAAGTGAATGCATTGTTCTATCAGAGGAGAAGGAGATCTATGGTTACTTAAATACAAGTGGTGGTGGGTTCCTTGTGTAGACCCACCAATGTCACAGACAACAGAACTAACAGTCCTCAAATGGTACATATCCCAACTACTTGCCAAGCTAAATACCATAACCTGATTACTATGATGGGATTACTCCATCACTCCCCCTAATCTCATATACCTTTTATGTATATCTAAAACCTTCAAAATAACTATATTAAAAAAAAATAAAAAAAATAAAAACTTTTCTGTAATCACATAAGCTTGCGCCAACTTCTAACTACTATTATGAGATGATACCAGATATCAGATATCTCCCAAAGTTAAGATACTAGTGATAACATTTTCACAAAACTTTCATGTTTTCCACACTCTAATCCCTTAGTAAATCCATCTACTATTATCTTATCTGTCCTCATATATGAAATGCTAATCTCTCGATTGTTAACTAATTCTCTCAACCAGAAATACTTCACACCCACATGCCGAGTTGAAGGTTTAAATTGTACATTTTTTAGACCAGCTATACAGACTTGATTATCATTAAAAACTGATAAATCGGGGGTCTCCTCAACTCTGTCATCCCTATATATTTGTAACTCTCTCTGTACTTTCTCTAACTATATCACTTCTTCAACTGGCAGTGATGTGGCATTGAACTCTGCATCTGCTGTCGACTTTGCCACAGTCTTTTACTTTTGTGACTTCCAATGGATTATTATTCCATAGCAGTCTAAAACAATGAAACCACTTGTAGACTTCATCCCATCTATATCACCACCAAAATCTGCATCTGCATAAATTGTAATTGGAGCATTAATAAAGTCTTTATTTCCCCCACCCATGCTCATATCAGCTCCTTTCTGGTTGCTGAGATGTAGACGAAGTTCTTGCGATTGTTGTATATAGCGTAAAATTCGCTTCACAGCTGACTAATGCAGTGTTGTGGGGTCTGCGGCATATCATCCAACTATTCCACTAGCATAGGTAATGTCCGGCCTGGTTGTAATCGCTGCATAGGTAAGACTTCCCACAGCTTCCTGATACAGTTGCTTATCAGCTGCAGCCTCTCCTTCTTGTCTTATATAGAGTCTATCCTTCACATCGATCGGTGTAGTGCTTGCCTTGTAATCTTCCATTCAAAAGCGAGCAAGAACCTTCTTCAAATAGGCCCCTTGGCTGAGATATATTTAGCGATTCTCTCAGTCTCGCTCAATGTACATACTCAAGAAAAACTTAATGTTACCCAGATCCTTGATTTTGAATCTCTCCTCAATTGCCCTCTTCATCTTGGTAACCTCTTGGGATGAGCCGATCAATAGTATGTCATGAACTGATGTAATGATTGTTGCCCCAGAAGTTGTCGTATAGATGCCAGCCTCAAATTTAAAACTTTTTATTCCCATCTTTTCTTTAAAATGTATCTCTAATGTGTTATACCAGTTACAACCAGCCTGCTTAAGCCCATATAGACTTTGCTTCAGTTGTACTACAACACTACCATTGCACTTCTCCTTTTGTCTCAAGTCTTTATCTTTTAGGATTACCTTTCCTCTGTCTGAAACTTCAAACTCTTTAGAAAGTTGAAGGTATATAACCTCCTTTATTTTACTTTCCAAGAAGGCTGTGACGATATCGAGTTGCATAATTTCCTTATCTTCCATCGCTGCCGTATATAAAACCATGCGAATAGTAGCAAACGAAATTGTTGGACTATAGGTTTCTGCAAAATTAATTCTAGGATGTTGTCTGAGTCCATGAGTAACTAAAGGTGCCTTGTATCGAGCAACCTTCCCATCTTCACCCAGCTTCTCCTGCAAAACGATTCTGGAGGATATTGATCTCAGACTTTCTGGCAACTAGTCAGTGGGTAAAATTGTCCAAGTATCATGGGCTTCAAGAGATTCTAATTCTGAATTTATCGTATTTATCCAGTCATCTCTATTCAGTCCTTCAAGTGCTGCCGATATTGAATCTAAGTGATGTTCATCTCTGTTACTACTTCTCTGTTCCTTCTCAATCTCTAATGCTTCTCTCTCTGATTTGGCCATTTGTTCCTGCTCCATTTGATTTTTTCTATCCCTTCACCCATCGGTTACATTACATTCCAGTAAGGACCCAAACTTGATCGGATTACCCTTTCTGCCATCAATGGTTGTAAACATCCCTAGACAGGGGGTGATATAAGACCAGCAGACCTTTCAGCAGAAAAAACAGGAGTTATTGGAATCTCTCTCTGTTTACCAGAGGCAACTGGTAGGTGCAGATATTCTGGCTCACTCATATATGGAAGAAAAATCTTCTGTTCAACCAGATGGAAATATGACATATCCTCATAGAATACCACATCCCGAGATAATATCAACTGCTTTGTCTTTGGGTTATAAAGCCTGTATTGCTTGGTCATCAAGGTATAACCAAGAAACATCATCCTTTTAACTCTTGGGCTCCATTTCTTATCATCTCTCTTTGCTTGATGTACATAGGCATAAGGAGTGCATCTCCAAACTCAAAGGTGATGTATATTATGCTTTAATCTATACCACAACTGGTGGGGCATGGTATCAATTCCATGAGTTCCTTTGGTCGGGGACATATTCTTCAAATAGATAGCCTTGAGAATTGCCTCTGCCCAATAGCTCTTAGGAGCACCAGCATGCTGAATCATGGCATTCGATCTTCCAACCAGAACACGATTATTGTTTTCTGATACGCCATCATCTTGAGGGATGTATGGACCGTAACATGCCACTCAATTCCACATCTCTTCAACTCTTTTTGAAAAGCATCTCCGGAATATTCTCCCTCACCATCAGTATGTACTGCTTTAATCTCATATTTCTTTCCATCACTACCATGCAACTTCTCCACAGCTGCCTTGTAGTCTCTGAAATAGTCAACTACTTCACTTTTAGTTTTTAGAAAATAGACAACAGTAAATTTTGTATAATCATCAACTAGGAGCATGAAATATCGACAACCTACAGGTGACCATTGTTGCATCAGTCCACACAGGTCCAAATGTATGAGCTCCAAGGGAGCAATTGTCCTTTGCATAGCAGGCTTAAAAGGGGTTCGAGTCATCTTACCCATCAAGCAGGCAGTACATCTATTTTCTGCATTGTTGGCTTGCAGACCAGGCATTCCCTTCACCATATCATTATTACTCATTTTCAATACAGCTGGAATGTGTAAATGGCGGAGTCGATGATGCCAAAGAGTAGTCATAGTAGAATCTTTGGATGAAACAAGATAGCCAAACCCAGGTTGGCTTTCATCTTTCAAGAGTTTATAAAGCTTCTCTTGTTTTTGGGCAACTGCAATTAGGATTCTATTCCTGTAGAACTCTGCAGCCTCATTGCCAAAAGTGATCTTAATGCCTTTCTTTGTCAACTGGCTAACCGAAATAAGGCTCGAATCTGATGCCTGCAGAACATGAAAAACCTCTGTTAGTTGCAGTCCCTGTATTCCAATCTCTGGGGTCCACATATAGGTGCGAATGGTTCCAATTCCAGCAGCGGAGACAAGTTCACCTGTGCCAGTTTTCATTTGCCGTTGATTTGAAGCTAAAGCAACAAAAGTATTTTTGATGAAAATATGTTTGTGCCAGGTCATATGATTGGTGCACCCAGAATCAACTACCCATTCAACATCATCATCACTGCTCTCTGCTCTACTCAGAATCTGCCCAGTATCCACAGTATACTTCTTCTCATCTTCTGCTTCTTCAATCTCAAACTCCCTGAAAATCTGTCCCACTTCTTCTTGCCTTTGCTCACTCCTAACAGACACAGTATTCTCCTTACTCAACCAAGCCATATCATCCATAATACTGGCCTGGCCATTGCGTTCTGACCTCTCCATCTTCTCAGGAACTTCTCTCCGATGCCCCCTATTTTGCTCCTCAGTCTCTTTTAATTTCTGGCGACAATCTCGCACTTTGTGTTCCTTCTTGCTGCAATGGTGGCAGGATCCATGAAATGTGGTAGATACAAAGGGCTCAGCATTTCTCCGACTACCTTGGCTATGGGTTTGGGCCTTGTTGATCTTATTCCATCTTTTATTTCTGGTAAAGAGTGCTTGCCCATGAGCAATGAACTGGTCACGACAGAGTTCAACTTCATAGGCAGTAAGGAGAGTCTTGAGCTTTTGGTATCCAAAAAGTGATGTCAGTGATGATAATACTCCTTTAGTAACCATAATCCAGGTTTTCCACTCCGCAGTTTTTGGAAGGCCATCGAAAATGTGAAATATCCGTTGAGCATATGTAGGGGGTTGGCCACACATTACCAGCTTATCCCTCAACTCTTGAATTTGGTTGAGGTAATTCAGAACAGTACCAACTTCCTCAAGCTTACGTTCTTAAAGCTCTTTCTGAAGCTGGTTCGAATCATAGGCAGTGACTGTCTCATAACTGTCATTGACACTTTGCCAAATCTTTTTTGGTGTATTCCAGACTACTACATAATAACTGACACCAATTGCTTCCGTCATTGCAAGCCGGAGGGTCCCTATCGCCTTTTGATCTGCCTCCACTGAATGGTGTACTTCGCCATTTCCTTCTCATAATCATGATCAGTCATATTCAGTTTGACAAGGATCTCTTCTTCTTCCGTAGTTAAATCCCATAGACCTTCTTGATGGAGATAATCTGTAATCCACATGACCCATATCCTGTGATTGCTTCTATCAAGCTTCGCAAAACTCATCCCGAACTGAGTAGATGAACCATCTTGTTCATTCATCCTCACCACATGTATTTTATGGATGCCTCAAAAAATGGAAGTGAAAAATGGGGGGAAGGGCAGGATTAGAGTGAATATGAATAAGAAAGAAAATTATCATGAAATTCTCTTTGTTTATCCATGGCTCATAACCTGATGGTGAATTGATAAAGCACAAGCAGAAAATCACAAGTGGTGGTGAATGATTATATCAGTGAGTATGTGTAAGGTGAATGCATTGTTCTATCAGAGGAGAAAAAGATCTATGGTTACTTAAATACAAGTAGTGATGGGTTCCTTGTGTAGACCCACCAATGTCACAGACAACAGAACTAACAGTCCTCAAAGGGTACATATCCCAACTACTTGCCAAGCTAAATATCATAACCTAATTACTATGATGGGATTACTCCATCATCTTGGACATTCTATGGACCTTCCAACTCCATCTGTTGTCCTTTCTAGTTGTTCCAGCTACTTTCACTGGTCTTTGATCGTTTTGAATAGGTCCTCATTTGATACGAATCTTTTATCCACCTCTTTTTCCTCTCGTTTGATCCCTGAAACTTGGTCTTCGCCCCATCTCACTCTGTTCTTCCCTTTTCCATGGAAAGAGCAATGGGTGCATATGCAGTCCTTTGCCTTGATCCCCTCAAGTTTTGGCCCTTGGGTATGAATGGTAGGAATGACTCCCAGTTCTGTTCCCAGCTGTTGGCATCGCTGGAGCTGTTCGAGCTAGTCCTTACTGTTCTGGTCATGGGATGGAAGTCATGTCTGTCTTTCATGTCTTTGTAGATACGGCATTCACCATCCATGCATGCCATGAAGTGATATACTGCATACTCATCTTTCCTTTCGTCCTAGTATATTTTGCTCCAGCCCACATTTTCTGGGTCCTGGCTTATGCAGATATTGTTGGTAGAAGGTGGAGACTGCATCTTGGCCATTGGTGAAATTCGTGGCTAGGCGCCACTCTTGGTTGTGTTGTGTGGAGTAACCAGTCCACTTGGCCCAGCATTGAGGTTTTCCATAGTGTAATCTCAAATCAAGGATTTGATCAAGTTTGTATTTATTTTCTCCTTCTATCTTGATAGGAGGAGAGGGAAGTTTCTTTTGTGAGGGTAGAGAATTGTCTGAGTAGAGTTTGAGTTTGCTGATGTGGAAGACTAGATATTTCATTTTCATCAAGGCCAGGAGGTCTAGCTTATGAGCTTTTTCTGCAACCTTTTTGATAATCCTGTATGGTCCAATCTTCTGGTAGTCCAGTTTCTTTAATAGTCTTATCGTCTGAATTTCCTTCATAATTAACCAGACTTTACCTCCTGATTTCAGTCTTGGATCAGGTTTTCTATGTCGATTGTTGTTTTCCCTCATATTATCTGGTGCCATCTGTATTTCTGTCAGGATGAGTTTGTGTAGTCAGCTGATGTCATCTTTTTCCAATATTTCTGGTAAGCCTGTGTGTCCCATAGGTTCATTGATGGGGTGATGTCCACAATTCGCATAGAAGGGTGTTGTTTTGATAATATCTTGTCATGTGTCGGTATATGCAAATTCTGCAAATGATAGCCCTCCTTCCCAGTCTTGTTGGCAATATTCCACATATGCCCTTAGGAATTGTTCTAGTGAGGCATTTGTTCATTCCCTTCGTCTGTCCGTCTGTAGATGAAATGCTGTGCTTATCTTTCATGTGATATCTAATCCTTTAGTCATTTCTTTCCATAGTTCCGATGTGAATATTGAACCTCTATTGCTGATAATATCTTTCGGTAATCCATGCAGCTTGAAAACATTTTTCATAAACAGCGGTATAAATTGTTTAGTTTTCATATCCTGTCAGCAGGGTATGAAATGAGCCATCTTGATCAGACGATCCACTAAGACCCATATAGCTTCATAGTCATTCGATAGTGGTAGATCTGTCATGAAATACATACTAATAGACTTCTATGGTTTATCAAATATTGGCAGTAGTTGCAGTAGTCCGTAGGCCATGTGACAACTTGGTTTTATCTGTTAACACATGTTGCAGTTTTTGACTTATTGCTTAATGTCTTGGTGCATGCCTGGCCCATAGTATGTTCATTGTGTTAACTCTAATGTCTTGGCCATTCCGTCATGTCCATTTTGTGGTGTGTCATGATTCCTTCTGATTGCTTCGGTTCTTATCAGTTCATCCCCTGGTAACCAGATTTTTCCTTTATACCACATATATGCTTCTTTCCAGTCGCATAATCCTAATGCAACCTTCAGATATTCCTTATCTTTTCTTTCTATGGCTTTTCAAATACCTTGAAGTAAAGCATCTTGTGATGTTTTTTCTTTGATATTCTTTTCCATTCCTTGATCTTCTATCATCCATAGTTCCATAGTGTTGATTTCTTCTGAACCTGAAGCATACCCCTCATCCTTGAAGAATTGTTCTTTGGGTAAAAGAATCTTTTGTCATTGCGTAATGTGATTGTCTTTTCCTATTGGTATGTCATTTGTTCTTCATGTGAGGGCATCCAGTTTTGCCCCTTCTTTACCTGGTCAATATTCGATTTTGATGTTGTATTGGCTGAGCTCTTCATTCTATCATATTTGTCATCCATTCAGGGCTTTGGTGGTCATGAATGGGACAAGGTTCTTGTGGTCTGTGACAATCTCGACTATGTGTGGGCTTCCTTGTGTATATTTTCTCCATTCCTTGAGAGCTTGCAAGATTGCAAGGAGTTCTTTGTTATAGATATCATAGTTATATTCTGCCTTGGTCATTGTTTTTGACTGGTAGGCTATTGGTTTCCATAGTCCTTCCTTATCTTGTTGCGATATTATTCTGGAACAGATGTCATTGGTTGCATCTGTTTCGATCATAATTAGTACCTCCAGGTCGAAGTGTCTTAGTATTGGGACTGCAGTGAGTCTTTCCTTAAGACCCTCAAATGCCATCTGCTCTGGCTCTCCCTATTTCCACTTCTGTTTTTTCTTTGTTCTGTTGTATAACAGCTTTGCTATTCTGCTGAACCCTTCTATAAATCATCAGTAGAAGTTGCAGTATCCCACAAAGGTTTGGATGTCTTTGACTTTCTCCGCTATTGTTCATACCTTTATGGCATCGGTTTTGGTAGGTTCTGTTTATACTCCTTCACAGTTGATAATGAATCCTAGGTATTCGGTTTCTTCTTTGAGGAATTCACATTTCTTAGGTTTCTGGCGAACTCCGATTTCCTTCAGTTTTGCTAGTATCATGGCTACATCATTCCGATGTTGTTCCATGGTATCAGAATATACCGATAAGTCATTCAGGTAAGCTATATAGTTGACATCTAAGTATTTACTGCATGCATTGTTGACCCATCGTTGAAAGGTTGCTGGTGCATTGGCTAATCCAAATGGCATGACCATATATTCATATACATCAGCAAAAATATATTCTTGCACCCCATGGATCCTGTGCATCTGATGCACAGGGTGCCGGTAACGATAACTGTTAACCAGGATGTGCTGTCAAACTGACGCCACATGTTGACGTCAAGCGATGTGCCTGGTGCATCCTGACGGTATCTAGACACGGACTCCTATGCCAGGTCTGCCCTGACAACGTCTCATTCTGCACTCTTGTGTCCTAACAATGTCTGATCCTCATGTGTTGCATCATAACAATGTCTGATTCTCAGGTGTTGCATCCTAACACCATCTGATATTAGCCTATTGCATCTTGACGCTACTTGATCCTAAGCTCTTACATCATGGCGGCACCTAATTCTGGCATCTTCCACCCTGATGTCGCATCCTTGCCTGTGTGCATCAGGATTCCGCGATACTCATGATGTGTGGCCTGGCACTGCCTATCATGAGGCTTTTCCATCCAGATTCTTTCTATGTGACACTCCTGTTGTCTGGATCCCCGCCTTCATACACGATGCATCCAGATTTCACCTCAACTGCGACACCTTATCTTGATGCTACTACTCCATGTCTGGACCTCCTCAGGATGCCTTCCGAAATGTGGTCAATTACCCCTGACACCATCTGCACATTACACCTGGTATTGTCCAATCTTGCCAACTTCCTCCGAATATCTGATGTACTATATTGTGATTGCCCTGACACCCTCTGGATGGCCGTCTTTCATAGGTTCTACAGTGAACATCACCTTGATTATTCCTTTGCACTACGTCCTTTAGTTTCTACTGTAGTGTTGTCCTAGTAAGCTAAATTAAATCAATTACTCATAATCTTTACATGTTCTTAATTTCCCTTAATCACCCTCAGTGACGGTCCCACCCCCCCTGCTCCTCATCATCCGGCTTATGATGACATCCCCACTAGTGCTTCTTGCTCTTTCTGAGAATCCTCCAGGCTCAGCGAGACCCTATGAGAGAGAGAAGTGATCGTCACTCTGTCTGCTGTCAGGTCTATGGTCAGATTATGTAAGTCATCTGGTCTTAGAGCATCTGAATCTTGTAACTGAAGCTCCCAGGCTACTGACCTCTGGCTCAAGTCAAATCTGCTCTCAGTTTCCAGTGACGGATTCTGATGTTCCTGATGTCCCACTAGGTTCAAGTTCCAGTGATTAGTGTGTCACAGTACAGGCTGTGTAGAAGTGTCGTTGGGTATCTGACTCTCGAGCTCATTGTTTACAGCTTCCCAATCATCGTCGTATCCTTCATGGTAGTCTCACAGCACCCCATGAACTTGCCCAACCCTCTTATCAATTGTTGCTTGAATATTTTGGGCAATCATATCATGGATCCTCTGTGGGCACTTACCCTAAGTTTCATTTTGCTGGTCAAAAAGGTCTTGTGTTTGGTAACAGGTTAGCTGCCTTGGTCATGAATCAATAGTTGGATGATTCGGTGACTCACCCCTGGCTGCCTCAGGCTTGAAGTCCCTGGCCTCCTGATATATCCCTGTTTGCTATGCATGCAGTATATGGCAGATTATGGTGCATCTTAGGCAGATCATAGTGCCATTGATGCATGCAAGAAATCTGGGATCCACAATACCTTGCATCTTCTTCCCTGCAAAGTACTTACGGAAAATTGCGTTAGGAATCTGGGGTGCAAGAAATCGTAATGTCAGGCCCTAGGTTACGTCCAATCATGGTCAGTAGTAGTTACCATATGGTAGGTGTCTGGTGGAACAAACATCATACCCTCTCGAGTCGCACATAAACCTGTCCTATTCCAACAGATAATTGACTCTGCGTGGCATAGCTGTGGGATCGTCCCGCAGACTGTATATCTCCATAATCTCTTTCTTCACCTCATGTACAAACTGGGATCATACCCCAGAGTGTTTTTAGTGTATCTTTCTAGGTTAGTATTGCATTCTGCATTGTATCATCTATGCCTGAGTCCACTTACCAAACTTATGGACTGCTCTGAGGGTTCGATGTTTTCAGCATCCACAATATTAGTAATTTGGCATCCCAAACTTTGTGCACCTGGGCGATCAGAGGAACAACATTCAGGAGTGGCTCCTCAAACAGGGTGTACCGTAGAATCAGAGTCTTCGCATCATCTAATATGGCCCTTGCCTTACCTGTCACTATATTTTGCTGAGTGTGAGCAGCTGGACTGGATATCAGGGTGGCAGACACAGGACCATGCAGGCTACCCAGTGGGGATGATAACTGTATATCACTCAATGATGAGAACATTGGAGAACTGTAGGCTCTCCACCAAATTATGCATCCAAGATCCGTGGTTGTATACCGAGCAGGACCTATCTTCTGAGACCTTGATGTGGTCGAAATGCATGTAGTTCTCGCCTGATTGTCTCCTTTTCTGGAGCCTACTTGTGAGCCATGATCATGTCTCAATCCAGGGGCCTCTGCAATATCAATGCCATCTCCATCAGATTCTGTGTCTGATTCGGTTTCATCCGGTCCATGTGAGATTTGGTACTCATCACTACTATCATCTGATAGATGAACTGTTTGGGTATTTGGTTGATCATTGGGTTTAGTTTCAGGTTCTGCATGCACTATGGTCAGCATTGTACCCTTCCATAGGTACTTTGGTGCTCTTCCTAGTAGGCTTGCAGTCGAGGGTGGCAAAGAATCGGGGGTTGAGGACCCATCTTGCGATTCGTTTTTACGCATTCTGGATCTCCCTTTTCCCTATCCCATGATACCGGGTCGCACATTACGTCTACCTCTGTATATGTTGCCCACTCGCAGCACTGGCTGACTGCATGTATTGACCTGTTGCTTATTCATGCTGTAATAGGTTAGCGAATATCAGGTGTCAGGATTCAGGACGTAGGAAAATCGTAGGTATCTCAAGCACAGTTTGGTGAAGATGAGAAGTTTGTATATTTTTCTTGTATTCTCTACAATACGTCATGTCTTATATGCTAGGAGTCTCTGTGGGGGGGGGGGTGCAGGATCACTGACTATCACTCGTTATTAAAGCAAAAGATTTGGCTGCAAAAAGTGTTTTGAGAGTGTTCAAAACTATGTTCGTAATAATCTAAGCATTCTCCACTACGATTGGACTCAAGACTCTGGCATGAAAAAATTAGACGAAATGAAGGGGTTGCTGATGGAGAAGGTGTAACAAATTCTAGCCAAGAAAGGTATCGCTCAGTGACACTAACTCCTTACAAAGTTCTCGCCTTGCCTAACTAGCACTAATGATATCTAAAATGGTGTACTGGCATCGAGTCAACACTGCTGAACAGCTAAGAGGCTGAATTCAAGCAATCCGATGTACTCGGACATGAATGTTAGTGATGAGACAGACAGGGGTTGGAGTCTTGCCATTCTGTACCAACTTCAAACCTCGGTCCATCTCATCACTAATGTCCATACACTAGTAAACATTCGGCTCAGATGATCGGTGAATGCTAGGACTGTTAATGGCAGAAAATGCGAGATGTGCCAAATCAAGAAAGCTCCAGGTGCCCAAGTAAGGGGGCTCGCTGCTACCACTATTATCATATACCAGGCACTCTAGATCGGAAGGGCTAGGAAGGAGACGCCCAAGGACGGGTGTCAAATGGTTTTTTTGTTACTAGCTAACAACTACTAGCTAAGAAAGACTAACTAACAAAGCTAAGCTAATACATAGCAAAATGGGAAGAAGAAAAAGAGGAAAAGCTACAAAAGAGAAACGGGAAAAGCTACAAAAGAAAATTGAATAATTATTTTCGTGACCTCTGGTTTCTGGTTCCATGCCGGGGTGCATGGGAGGACACAGGAGCAGGAGGAACAGTCGTGGGACTTGGGGGGCTGGAGGCAGCCATAACAGAAGCCAGGGGTGCAGAGGGGGTCACCAGAGCTGGAAGAATGGTGGCGGAACTCAAGGGGCTGGAGGCAGCCACAATTGAAGCCAGGGGTGCAGAGGGGGTCGCCAGAGCTGGAAGAACGGGGGGGAACTATCTATGGCCCCATCTTGCCCACCAAAGTGAGCTGCCCAGCTGGGAGTCGTGATGAACTCCGCCATCCAGGGCTGGTCCCAGACAAGCTCGAGCATGGCTCGGAGCTTGTCTTCCTTAGACAGCCCGGCAAAAGGCTTGGGGTCAACAGAGGAAGGGGTGTCTCGGTGCCTGGTAGGAGGACATCGCAATGGGCCTTGTTCCCCATCCGGTTCCTCCTCTGATTCCTCATCCTATGTTGATGATTAACTGAGTATGTATCCCGATGTTAGCTGAAATGGGTTTAGAGTTAGAAACTTATGTCCTCAATCACAATGGCTCCATCACCAGAATCCTCCTCATCCTCATCCTCCTCATCCTCCTCCTCCTTGTCCTCCTCATCTTCCTCCTCCTCATCCTCATCCTGCTCATCCTGCTCATCCTGCTCATCCTCCCCCACCTGAAACTCGTCCTCCTCCTCCTCTTCCCCACCATCCGACTCCTCCTCATCCTCCTCTTGCATGTCCCCCCTGATATCACTGGCCTGCACACAACTATCACAGACCTTGCAGTCGATGAAGGGATATCTGCCATTGGCAGCCTTGGGGGTCTGGTTGTTGTCCTCTCCCTCATCCAGGCATGGCTCCAGGACCATGAGGTCCAGTAGATGGTTGGCATTATTGACAAGCAGCCACACTCAGATGTCCTCATCTTCACACAGAGAGATGGGTTCCCAAAGTGGGAGAGGATCGGAGGGCACCTGATGAAGTAAGGTGGCGCCCTGACCAGTCACCCAGATGAGATATCGGGGGCACCTGATGGACCCCTCCACACACTAGCCTTTGACTACACTGAGCAGATTGTTCATACCCGGTGATACCATGACCCCCCAGGTGATTCCCTGGTCCGTGTCAGTGGCACAATGGGGTTGGCCAAGGAATGGATGCCCTACTTCAGGGGCACCTGTCCGGTGAACGATGTAGATCCTTATTACCCATGGGCAATAAGGAGTGGCCCGATCTGTTTGAGCCACTGATAAAATGTGTTAGTACAAGATAGCGCATCATGGATTGGGGGGAACACTTACTCAGAGGTTCCTCAACCTCACAAACCTTCCTTGCTTCCTCCAGACAATGCCCTTTCGACCACTGAAGCTTCTTGGCAATGTCCAAGACCAATTACCTTAGACGGTGGTCAACTTCCTTGATGTTGTCGGCCCGGTGTTTGTCTCTAACAAGCTTGATCTAGGCTGCAATGGGGGGAAGGGCACGAGCAAAAATTACTGCCAACCCCAATTCGGAGTCAGTCAAGTGGGCATTGTCCAAGTAGTGCACCTTGAGGTAGGCCTGGACTTCCTCACACCACATAGTACATGCAGCCATGTGAGTTCAGGGGTTCAAGAACCTGCACCAGCTTTTGGCATATGCTATGTTGCCATAGTGGCCGCTATTAGTGTTAATTTAAAAGATTTTGATATATGCATATAGGTTAGCTTTCACTTACAAAGAATCCTCAATGGCTGGCTTGAATGGTTGCTTCTTCATCGCATTCTGCAACATACAGCTGCTAAAAGAAAAGAGTGATTATTAGCTTGATCTCAGGGGATGTATGAAGATGATTGGTAAGGGAATATTTTCTTATGCTCTCTCCACCTCCCCTCCACTCGTAACCACACGCCATAGGACTTTCCGTTTCCTACTCTGCTGTTGACCTTCGGGAGCCTCATCAGTGCGGCGCCTAATAGCAAAAGAAAGGTTAATAATTATCACTAGAGAATACTTAGACAGAGTGTACTTACTTCCCCAACCTAACAGTGCTGAGGGGGGGAGGGGTAGGCATGGCAAGGTCTGAGGCAGCAGGACGAGCAGAGAGAGCGCGACGTCTAAGTAAAAAAGAAAGGTTAGTATTGCTCACTATAGACAGTCAATGATCAGATGGAGTGTACTTACTTCCCCAACCTAACAGCACTGATGACTGGGAGGGGGGTAGGCATGCCAACATCTGAGGTAGCAGGACGAGAAGAGACAGCGAGACGTCTAAGTAAAAAAGACAGGTTAGTATTGCTCACTATAGGCAGTCAATGGGCGAATGGAGTGTACTTACTTGCCCATCCTCACTTGGCTGGCCCAGCGTAGAGTCACTGGAGGGGCAGAAGGGGCAACAAGGACAGAGACAGCGGGACGTCTAAGAGAAAAATAAAGGTTAACATTGCTCACTATAGATAGTCAAAGATCAGACAGAGTGTACTTGCTTTGCCTTTCTTGTTGTGCATCTTTGTGAGCTCGGAGGCGCCATTCCATGTCAGATATTTTTTGGAAAAAAAAAAAAGTAAAAAAAGAAAAAGAAGAAAAAAGGATTTGTAGGCCGGGGGGACAGAGACTCCAGTTATGAGATGGAGAGACAAAGGGACAGAAGGAAGGAGGGACAGAAGGAAGGAGGGAAGGAGGGAAGAAGGGAAGAAGGGAAGAAGAGAAGAAGGGGTGGTTTTATATCACACAGAAAAGAAATGTCTCGAGTGCGTTTCTCTGATGGAGAGATAGGAGAGAAGGAGGAAAGCAGGGAAGGAGGGAAGGAGGGGTCTTCTTATATAGGAAGACCCCTGGGCACTATAAGAAATGCTACGTGCATTTCCAAGTTTGTTTGTACGCCTCATGGTACACGCAAACTACGCTAAGACATCGTCACACATAAACATAGTGTGGTTTGCGTGTACAATGAGTTGTACATACAAACTTGGTGAGTGATCTCACTAATTGCAGTGGGTGAAGATCCTGAGAGTAGCTCAGAATAGTTTATATATATGATATATATTTCTAAGTCTATTGTAATAAGTAGGGAGTCAAAAATAATATTGTAACTAACTTTGATAAAATAAGCTTTTAAGCCATACTAGTGTTGTGATGCCAGGAGATGTCTTGCAGTCCTGACACTGTGAGGCATTGGGAACATATATTTCTATGTCACCATAGACATTGGTGAGAGAGAAATATATATTACAAGAGGCGTCAGGTACCGTACGACATCTCCTGGCATCATGACGCTTGGACGGCTTTTGCGCTTAATTTAATTGCATATATAGGATATATTTCTAAGCCTATTGTGATCAGCATACAGTGTAGAAATATATCTTATATACAAAAATAAAATAACCTTTTAAGCTGCACTAGTATCATGACACCAAGAGACAACATGCGATCCCAATGCCTCATGAAGTCGCGATACCAGTACAGCAAAAAGTTGAATTTGTTTCTATATTCAAAAAATATTTCTATTCCTATCATGGTATGGAAATATCTTTTGGGTATAGAAATAAAATTGGCTTTTCGCCGTACTTTTCTTGTGATACCAAGAGGCATCAATAATATATATTTCTGTGTTATTGACACCTGTTGGCAGGGGAGCTGCATGATGAGGTCCCTAGCGTCATGACAACAGTCCAGCGAAAAACAAATTTTATTTCTATATGCAAAAGATATTTGTATAGCATGATAGGTATAGTAATATCTTTTGGATATAGAAATAATATCGGCTTTTTGCCATACTGTTGTTGTGATACCAAGAGGTGTTGATAACGTATATTTCTGTGTTATCGATACCTCTTAGCAGCAGAGTCACACAACGACATCCATCAGCAAAAATATTATCTTTCGCTGCGTGCGTCCGGTGTGTCAGACGCACAGGGTGCCCATAATGATAACTGTTAACCAGGACGTGCTGTCGAACCGACGTCGCGTCCTGACGTCGCGTCGTACGCCTGGTGCATCCTGACGGTATCTGGACACGGACCCCTACCCCAGGTACGCCCTGACAATGTCAGATTCTGCACTCTTGCGTCCTAACAAGGTCTGGTCCTCGGATGTTGCATCATAACAATGTCTGATTCTCGGGTGTTGCATCCTAACACCATCTGATCCTAGCCTGTTGCGTCCGGACGCTACTTGATCCTAAGCTCTTACATCATGGCGATGCCTAATTCGGGTGTCTTCCGCCCTGACGTCGCATCCTCGCCTGTGTGCATAGGGATTCCACGATACTCACAATGCGCGCCCTGGCGCCGCCTATCAACAGGCTTTTTTATCCAGATTCTTTCTACGTGACGCTCCTCTCGTCTGGATCCCCGCCTGCATACACGATGTGTCCAGATTTCACCTCGACCACGACGCCTCATCTTGATGCTACTACTTCATGTCTGGACCTCCTCAGGATGCCTTCCGAAGTGTGGTCAATTACCCCTGATGCCGTCTGCACGTTGTGCCTGGTATTGTCCAATCTTCCTAACTTCCTCCTAATATCCGATATACTACATTGTGATTGCCCTGACACCCTCCGGACGGCCGCCTTTCATAGATTCTACGGTGAACATCACCCTGATTATTCCTTTGCACTACGTCCCTCGGTTTCTATTATAGTGTCGTCATAGTAAGCTAAATTAAATCAATTACTCATAATCTTTACATGTTCTTAATTCCCCTTAATCACCCTCGGTGACGGTCCCACCCCCCCACTTGTCATCATCCGGCTTACGATGACATCCCCACTGGTGCTTCTTGCCCTTCCTGAGAATCCTCAAGGCTCAACGAGACCCCACAAGATAGAGAAGCGATCATCACTCTGTCCGCCGTCGGTCCTACGGTCGGATTATGTGAGTCATCTGGTCTCAGAGCATCTGAATCTTGTAACTGAAGCTCCCGGGCTACCGATGTCTGGCTCAAGTCAAACCAGCTCTCAGTTTCCGGCGACGGATTCTGACGTTCCTGATTTCCCACTAGGTCCAAGTTCCAGTGATTAGTGTGTCGCGGTACAGGCTGTGTAGAAGTGTCGTTAGATATCCGACTCTCGAGCTCAGCGCTTACAGCTTCCCAATCGTCATCGTATCCTTCACAGCGGTCCCGCTGCACCCCGTGAACTTGCCCAACCCTCTTATCGATTGTTTCTCGAATATTTTGGACAATCATATCCTGGATCCTCCGTGGGCACTTACCCCAAGTTTCTTTTTGCTGGTTAAAAAGGTCTTGTGTTTGGTAACAGGTTAGCCGCCTTGGTCGCGAATGAACAGTTGGATGATTTGGTGACTCACCCCTGACTGCCTCGGGCTTGAAGTCCCTGGGCTCCTGATATATCCCCGTTTGCCATGCACGCAGTGTATGGCAGATTATGGTGCACGTCAAGCAGATCATAGTGCCATTGATGCGTGCAAGAAACCCGGGATCTACAATACCTTGCATCTTCTTCCCTGCAAAGTACTTACGGAAAGTCGCCTCAGGAATCTGGGGTGCAAGGAATCGTAATGTCAAGCCTTAGGTTACATCCAATTATGGTCAGTAGTAGTCACTATATGGTAGGCGTCTGGTGGAACAAACAGCGTACCCTCTCGGGTCGCACATAAACCTGTCCCATTCCAACAGATAATCAACTCTGCGCGCCATATCTGTGGGATCGTCCGGCAGACTGTATAACTCCATAATCTCTTTCTTCACCTCATGTACAAACTGGGATCGTACCCCAGAGTGTTTTTGGCGTATCTTTCTAGGTTAGTATTGCATTCTGCGTTGCGTCATATATGCCTGAGTCCACTTACCAAACTTATGCACTGCTCTGAGGGTTCGATGTTTTCGGCATCCGCAATATTAGCAAGCGCGGTATCCCAAACTTTGTGCACCTGGGCCGTCAAAGCAACAACATTCAGGAGTGGCTGCTCAAACAGGATGTCCCGTAGAATCAGAGTCTTTGCATCATCTAATATGGCCCTTGCCACACCTGTCACTATATTTCGCCGAGAGTGAGGAGCTGGACTGGAGATCAGGGTAGTAGATGCAGGACCATGCAGGCTACCCAGTGGGGACGATAACCGTGCATCACTGGATGATGGGAACATTGGAGGACTGTAGGCTCTCTGCCGGATTATGTGTCCAAGATCCGTGATTGTATGCCGAGCAGGACCTATCTCCAGAGACCCTAATGTGGTCAAAATGCATATAGTTCTCGCCCTATTGTCTCCCTTTCTGGTAGCTACTTGTGAGCCATGATCACGTCTTGATCTGGGGCCCTCTGCTATATCGATGCCTTCTGCATCAGGTTCGGTGTCTGATTCTGTTTCGTCTGGTCCATGTGAGATTTGGTACTCATCACTACTATCGTCCGATAGATGCACTGTTTGGGTATTTAGTTGATCATTGCGTTCGGTTTCAGGTTCTGCATGCACCTTGGTCAGCATTGTGCCCTTCCGTGAGGGCTTCGGTGCTCTTCCTAGTAGGCTTGCAATCGAGGGTGGCGAAGAATCTCGGGTTGAGGTCGCATCTTGAGATTCATTTTGACGCGTTCTGGATCTCCCTTTTCCCGATCACATAGTAGAGGGTTGCACGTCGCGTCTACCTCTGTATAGATTGCCGACTTGGGGCGCTGGCTGACTGTGTGTATTGGCCTGTTGCTTATTCATGGTGTAATAGGTTAGCGAATGTCAGGTGTTAGGATTCAGGATGTAGGAAAATCGTAGGTATCTCAAGCACAGTTTGGTGAAGATGAGAAGCTTGTATATTTTTCTTGTGTTCTCTACAACGCATCACGTCTTATACACTAGGGGAGGGTGCAGGATCACTGACTATCACTCGTTATTAAAGCAAAAGATTTGGCTGCAAAAAGGTGTTTTGAGAGTGTTCAACATTATGTTCGTAATAATCTAAGCATTCTCAACTATGATTGGACTCAAGACTCTGGCATGAAAAAATTAGACAAAATGAAGGGGTTGCTAATGGAGAAGGTGTAACAAATTCTAGCCAAAAAAGGTATCGTTCAGCGATACTAACTCCTCACGAAGTTCTCGCCTTGCCTAACTAGCACTAGCGATATCTAAAATAGTCTACTGGCATCCAGTCAACACTGCTGAACACCTGAGAGGCTGGATTCAAGCAATCCGACCTACTTGGACATGAACGTTAGTGATGAGACCGACAGGGGTTGTAGTCTGGCCATTCCATACCAACTTCAAACCCTGGTCCATCTCATCACTAATGTCCATACCCTAGTAAACATTCGGCTCAGATGATCGGTGAACGCTAGGCCTGTTAACTCCAGAAAATACAAGATGCACCCAATCAAGAAAACTCCAGGCACCAAAGGAAGGGGGCTTGGTGCTATCACTATGACATACTGGACACTCGAGATCGGAAGGGCTAGCAAGGAGACGCCCAACCAACGGTGTCAAATGGTTTTTTTATTACTAGCTAACAACTACTAGCTAAGAAAGACTACCTAACAAAGCCAAGCTAATATATAGCAAAAAGAAAAGAAGAAAAAGGGGAAAAGCTACGAAAGAGAAACAGGAAAAGCTACGAAGGAAAACAAAGAATCATTTTCATGACATCCGGTTTCTGGTTCCAGGCCGGGGTGCACTGGGGGACGTGAGAGCCGGAGGAACAGTCACAGGACTCAGGGGGCTGGAGGTAGCCACAACAGAAGCCAGGGGCGCAGAGGGGGTCGCCACAGCCGGAAGAACAGTGGCGGGACTCGGGGGGCTGCAGGCAGCCACAACAGAAGCCAGGGGCGCAGAGGGGGTCGCCGGAGCTGGAAGAACTGGGGGGGGGGAGCTATCCATGGCCCCATCTTGCCCAGCCAAAGTAGGCTGCCTGGCCGGGAGTCGTGATAAACTCCACCATCCAGGGTTGGTCCTGGACAAGCTCGAGCATGGCTCGGAGCTTGAATTCCTTAGACAGCCCGGTGGAAGGCTCAGGGTCACCAGAGGAAGGGGATTCTCGGCGCCTGGTAGGAGGACATCTCGACGGGCCCGGTTCCCCCTCTGGTTCCTCATCTGATTCCTCATCCTATGTTCATGATTAGCTGAGTATGTATCCTGATGTTAGCTGAAACGGGTTTAGGGTTAGAAACTTACGTCCTCAATCACAATGGCTCCATCACCAGAATCCTCCTCATCCTCGTCCTCATCACCCTCCTCCTCCTCGTCCTCCTCCTCCTCCTACTCCTCCTCATCCTCGCCCGCCTGAAACTCGTCCTCCTCCTCCTCTTTCCTGCCATCCGCCTCCTCCTCGTCCTCCTCTTGCACAGCCCCCCCGATATCTCCGGCCTGCCCACAGCTATCCCAGACCTTGCAGTCGAAGAAGGGATATCTGCCATTGGCAGGGTCGGGGGTCTGGTCATCGTCCTCTCCCTCATCCAGGCGTGGCTCCAGTACCATGAGGTCCAGTGGATGGTTGTCATCATTGGCAAGCAGCCACGCCCAGATGTCCTCATCTTTACGCAAAAAGATGAGTTCCCGAAGTGGGAGAGGATTGGAGGGCGCCCGACGAAGTAACGTAGCGCCCTCACCAGACGTCCTGATGAGATATCGGGGGCACCCGATGGGCCCCTCCACACACTGGCCTTTGACCACCCGGAGTAGATTGTTTATGCTCTGTGATGCCATGACCCCCCAGGCGATTCCCTGGTCCAAGTCAGTGGCACACCAGGGGTGGCCAAGGAACGGATGCCCAACTTCAGGGGCACCCGTCCAGCGAACGATGTGGATCCTTATTGCCCGTTGGCAATAAGGAGTGGCCCGATCGGATTGAGCCACTGATAAAATGTGTTAGTATGAGATAGCGCATCATGGATTGGGGGGAACACTTACTCGGAGGTCCCTCAACCTCACAAACCTTCCTCACCTCCGCCAGACGACGCCCATTCGACCACCGAAGATTCTTGGCCGTGTCCAAGACCAATCGCCTTAGATGGCAGATGACTTCTACGAGGTCGTCGGCCCGGTGCTTGTCTCTAACAAGCTCGATCCGGGCCTTGACGGGGGGAAGAGCACAAGCAAAAATTACCGCCGACCCTAATTCAGAGTCGGTCATGCGGCGGTTGTCCAAGGAGCGCACCTTGAGGTAGACCTGGACTTCCTTGCACTATGTAGCATACGCCACCGTGCTAGTGTGGGGGTTCGAGAACCCGCACCAGCTATTGGCATATGCTATGTCGCCATAGCGGCCCCTATTAGTGTTAGTTTGAAAGATTCTGATATATGTATATAGGTTAGCTCCCACTTATAAAGGATCCTCGACGGCCGGCTCGAACGGCTGCTTCTTGATCGCATTCTGCGACATACGGCTGCTAAAAGAAAAGGGTGATCGTTAGCTTGATCTCAGGGGACGTATGAAGATGATCGGTAAGGGAATATTTTCTTACGCTCTCTCTGCCTCCCCTCCACTCGTAACTGCACGACGCAGGGCTCTCCGTTTCCTACTCTGCTGTTGACCATCGTGAGCCTCGACAGTGGGGCGCCTAAGAGCAAAAGAAAGGTTAATAATTATCACTAGAGAATACTTAGACGGAGTGTACTTACTTCCCCAACCTAACAGTGCTGAGCGGGGGAGGGGTAGGCGTGCCAAGGTCTGAGGCAGCAGGAGGAGCAGAGACAGTGTGACGTCTAAGTAAAAAAGAGAGGTTAGTATTGCTCACTATAGCCAGTCAATGATCAGATGGAGTGTACTTACTTCCCCAACCTAACAGCACTGAATGGGGGGGGGGGTAGGTGTGCCAATGGCTGAGGTAGCAGGATGAGCAGAGACAGCAGGACGGGACGTCTAAGTAAAAAAGAAAGGTTAGTATTGCTCACTATAGACAGTCAATGATCAGATGGAGTGTACTTACTTCCCCAACCTAACAGCACTGACTGGGGGGGGGGGTAGGTGTGCCAACGTCCGAGGTAGCAGGACGAGAAGAGACAGCGGGACATCTAAGTAAAAAAGAAAGGTTAGTATTGCTCACTATAGACAGTCAATGGGCGGATGGAGTGTACTTACTTGCCCATCCTCACTTGGCTGGCCCGGGGTGGTGCCGCTGGAGGGGCTGAAGCGGCGACAAGGACAGAGACAGCGGGACGTCTAAGAGAAAAATGAAGGTTAATATTGCTCACTATAGATAGTCAAAGATCAGACGGAGTGTACTTACTTTGCCTTTCTTACCGAGCATCTTTGCGAGCTCGGAGGCGCCATTCCATGTCGGATATTTTTTGGAAAAAAAAGAAAAGTAAAAAAAGAAAAAGAAGAAAAATGGATTTGTAGGCCAGGGGGGACAGAGACTCCGGTTACGAGACGGAGAGACGAAGGGACAGAAGGAAGGAGGGACAGAAGAAAGGAGGGAAGAAGGGAAGAAGGGAAGAAGGGAAGAAGGGAAGAAGGGAAGGAGGGAAGGAGGGAAGAAGAGAAGGAGGGGTGGTTTTATATTACTCAGACAAGAAACGTCTCGAGTGCGTTTCTCCGATGGAGAGATGGGAGAGAATGAGAGAAGGAGGGAAGGAGGGAAGGAGGGAAGGAGGGGTCTTCTTATATAGGAAGACCCCTGGGCTCTATAAGAAACGCCACGTGCGTTTCCAAGTTTGTTTGTACGCCTCATGGTACATGCAAACCACACTAAGACATCATTACACGTAAACCTAGTGTGGTTTGTGTGTACAATGAGGTGTACATACAAACTTGGTGAGTGATCTCACTAATTGCAGTGGGTGAAGATCCTGAGAGTAGCTCAGGATGGTTTATATATATAATATATATTTCTAAGTCTATTGTAATAAGTAGGGAGTCTAAAATAATATTCTAACTAACTTTGATAAAATAAGCTTTTAAGCCGCACTCCTGTTGTGATGCCAGGAGATGTCTTGCGGTCCTGACACCGAGAGGCGTCGGGAACATATATTTCTATGTCACCATAGACTTTGGTGAGAGAGAAATATATATTACGAGGGGCGTCAGGTACCATGCGACGTCTCCTGACATCATGATGCTTGTACAGCTTTTGGGCTTAATTTAATTGCATATATAGGATATATTTCTAAGCCTATCGTGATCAGCATACGGCATAGAAACATATGTTATATACACAAATAAAATAAGCTTTTAAGCCGCACTAGTGTCATGACGCTAAGAGACAACGTGCGATCTCAACGTCCCATGAAGTCGCGACACCAGTACGGCAAAAAGTTGAATTTATTTCTATATTCAAAGGATGTTTCTATTCCTATCATGGTATAGAAATATCTTTTGGATATAGAAATAAAATTCGGCTTTTCGCCGTACTGTTGTTGTGATACCAAGAGGCGTCGATAACGTATATTTCTGGATTATCGACAGCTCTTGGCATCGGAGCCGCATGACGATGTCCCTAGCATCACGACAATGTTACAGCGAAAAACCAATTTTATTTCTATATGCAAAAGATATTTGTATAACATGATAGGTATGGTAATATCTTTTGATTACACAAATCAAATTGGTTTTTGGCCGTACAGTTGTTGTGATACCAAGAGTGGTCGGTAACATATCTCTATGTTATCGACACCTCTTGGCAGTACAGCCATATGATGCCCTCACTGTCGCGACAATGGTACGGCGAAAAACCAATTTTATTTCTATATGCAAAAGATATTTGTATACCATGATAGGTATAGTAATATCTATTGGGTATAGAAAAAAAAATTGGCTTTTCACCGTACCGTTGTTGTGATACCAAGAGGCGTCGATAACATATATTTCTGTGTTATCGACACCTCTTGGCAGTAGAGTTGCACAATGACGTCCCTAGCGTCGCGACAACGCTATGGCGAAAAATCAATTTTATTTCTATATGCAAAAGATATTTGTATACCATGATAAGTATAGTAATATCTTTTGAATATACAAATCAAATTGGTTTTTGGCCATACCGTTGTTGTGATACCAAGAGCGGTCGGTAACATATCTCTACATTATCGACACCTCTTGGCAGTACAGCCATACGATGCCCTCACTGTCGCGACAACGGTACGGCCAAAAACCAATTTTATTTCTATATGCAAAAGATATTTGTATACCATGATAGGTATAGTAATATCTATTGGATATAGACAAAAAAACGGCTTTTCGCCATACTGTTGTTGTGATACAAAGAGGCGTCGATAACATACATTTCTGTGTTATTGACACCTCTTGGCAGTACAGCCGCATGATGCCCTCACTGTCGCGACAACGGTACGGCCAAAAACCAATTTTATTTCTATATGCAAAAGATATTTGTATACCATGATAGGTATAGTAATATCTTTTGAATATGGAAAAAAAAACGGCTTTTCGCCATACTGTTGTTGTGATACCAAGAGCGGTCGGTAACATATCTCTACGTTACTGACAGCTCTTGGCAGCGGAGCCGCATGACGTCCCCGGTGTCATGACACTAGTATGGTGAAAAGTCGATTTTATTTGTATATTCCAAAGATATTTCTATCTATGGTTTGAAGTTCGTAAGGAACAGCTGGGCTACAGCCCCTGTCTGTCTCATCACTAACATCTATGCCTGAGTAGGTCGAACTGCTTGAATTCAGCCTCCTGGGTGTTCAGCTCTGTTGACTCGACACGAGTAGACCATTTTAGATATCGCTAGTGCTAGTTAGGCAAGGCGAGAACTTCGTGAGGAGTTAGTGTCGCTAAACAGTACCATTCGTGGCTAGATTTTATTAACCCACCCACTCTAGCCACCCCTTCATTTCGTCTAATTTTTTCATTCCAGAGTCTTGGGTCCAATCATAGTTGACAATGTTTAGATTATTATGAACATGATGTTGAACACTCTCAAAACGTCTTTTTGCAGCCAAATATTTTGCTTTAATAACGAGTGATAGTCAGTGATCCAGCGCCCCTCCCCCACCCTGGGACTCCTAGCGTATAAGATCCGAAGCGTCGTAGAGAACACAAGAGAACTATACAAACTTCTCATCTTCACCGAACAGTTATCGCGATACCAAGAGGTGTCAGTAACATGTTTCATCATTACCGACGCCTCTTGGCATCCTGACAGCACGACGTCCCATGGCGTCACGGTCGCGACAGCATGACGTCCCATGCCATCATATCATGGTCGTGACACCGGTACTCGTACCCTGATCCTCACACCTTCTCCAGTGTACCTCCAAGGTTTCTACCATATATTCTCTTCTATGGGTCTCCACTCCAGCTGCGTCCTCCCACTGCCAAACCTTTACATTAAGTCATTCCAATTTCTATATGCACCAGCCTCTTGGGATAACCTCTGTGAACCTTGTTTCTGACCAACCACTCAGGGGCGGCAGAGGGAGAAAGTTACAAACCAGTGTACATCTCTCTATATAGGGCTTCACGGCTGGTATACCTTTGGGCCCGTGTTGTGAGATTTCTGAGGTTGGGAGAATTGGCATTCTGATTGGTTTAGATCTGTTTGTGGAGCCTCTCCTCTGTGCAGATAATCACGATACTAGAACTAACCATATTCTTAACAGATTGAGCTTGTGCTCCACGATTCAAAATGTCCCATACCATGCTACATCTTTCTCAACTCCCCCAGCATTGTACCAATAATGGCATATCGGGAAACCTTATGTGTCCGCCCTACCACCAAAAACCCACTGGTATAAGGTAAAGTCCTGGGAGTAAGGAGTCGGTAACAATTGATACCACACCTTATCCTATAGTGAAGTCCTGTGTCGATGGGCAGTCTGCCTCAATGAAGCTCTCGCAGCCTAAGGGCAAGCAACCAAGGCTCAGGCTAAGGACCGATAGTGAAATGGAAGGCTAGTTTGATAAGGGAATGTCCCTGACCTGGGAGGACCAGGCGGCCTGTGAGGAGGCAAAGGAGAGGGGTGAGAAGGTATTTTGCGTTATTCAGCACACGCAAGGTATGTAATAGCAGGCATATAGTACATTTCGTGAAACATTCAAATAACACATCCTTAGGAAACATTATCGAAGTCTCCCTCAATATAGATATCGAGACGCACAATTCCTGTCCACACCTGGCTGGCCTGCAAGCACTATCCCTGGACCAAAGCGATGTGCTCAGCGCATCCTATCAGCAAGTGAACATTGGTGTAGGTGAACTGTATGTGGCCCTCGAGTGCAACTATTGCCACCTTCTTGTTGTATTTGCCAATCTAGCCTCCACCATCTATGGTGAGCAGGTTGGAGCAAGGATCGTGAAGCAGGCTACAGACAACATTACCAAGTACGGTGAGATTCAGCCTCCCACACTTCCTGGCAGCATAAAGCACAAATATACTAAGGATTGGCTCCTGCAAAACCCACAACACTATGACTATCTGAACTCATGCTGTGGGGTGTTCTATTGGGGCATTTGGGCACAACAGGAACATAAGGGTCTAGGACCCATTTTGACTAAGGATACAAATGACGTCGGTTCAAATATATGGGGAGACCTACAAGCGCTGCTTGCCTCATTCTAGAATATCATACAGCTTAAGCGGTTGCTTCTTGCAACTATTGACATGCCACAATGCCACACAATGCAGTCTGCCATTGAGCTATTACTCTCTCACTTCCGGAATCTATGGACCAATTATGACAATGAGTGCTTTTCCCTACATGCGTGCCTCATCAACATCGTAATAGAGCCCTACTCAGAGCAGAGTGACCTTGACTGGACGATGAGTGTGCTATTGGGCCAGTTTGAAGGGACTGGGTTTTGTGTATTTGATTTGGAACAGTGCTTTCACTTTCCTGCAGGTTTGATTGAAGGTATCTGCGGTCGCGAGCTAATACACTTTACAAGGCTCTGGACTGGTTCCCGACTCTACTTAGTTTCGACTATGCATGGGTCCCTGCTGCGGCATGTTTTCAGGAGTCAGACTGAGGCTGGTGCCTGTAGGGGCTGATGTGCAAGTAGAAGCATGATTGTGTAAATGGCACTGCTATACTTTCTTTCTGGAACAAGGCTTCCGATTATGAATCCTTTCTGAGAAATTAACTTAGCTTATTTGTATGATGGGATGTATCTAACTTCTGTTGTGTTGGATTACCCTCGAGGCCATGTGGCTGTACAGATATGTGGATGTGGATTTGTCATGGATCAGACCAAAACAGATAATATGAGAACAATTGATAATGTAGCTAGCAACACTGTTCCTAAGCCTACTCTGATGTGTAACTAACATTTGTGAAATAAGCTTCTAATTTGCATAAGTGTCAAGATACGAAGTGACGTTGAATGATGGCTGAAAAAGGGGAAGTAGCTGGTATTACAACAGAGAGGATGAGATGATCTGATAACATGGGGTAATACAAGGCATCAAGCTACAAGTGCTAAGCCTATTTGGATACTAGTTACAGTTCACCATGTGCAAACCCCTTGACCCAATATTCCACTGACACTTGTCAAGATCAACACTATATAGTACCACGGCACCTCATAATATATAGAGGACCCTCAAGATCGACTAGGCAGACTTTCACCATGCCTGTTAAATGTCCATTTTGTAGCCAAAGGTACGTGTGGGCAGGCAGATACGAGAAACACCTACGAACTGCTCATGCAAATCTGGACATCATACTTGCCTCTACTATATGACATGCACCTTCCATGAGCCCTATTAAGGACACGGAAACAGATCTATTCCTCGACCAGGAGATAAATGACGAGAACGAATGGCCATATTTGGACTATGAATCTAATCTGGACCCCAGTGGATGTGATGCCTACGCATTGAATGATGACGTTGTGCACGAGTCTGATGCTGAAGTGCTCAACCACAATACCTCAACGATGGCCAGCAGATAAGTGCATTACCCAGGCATCGTGGAAGCGATTGGAGACCAGAGTGGGTTTGAGGATGAACACTCTACACTGTGCCAGGATCTAAGGGCCCAGTTTGCCAATGCTCATGATGTCAAACTTGCATCTTAGTTCATTCAGAGTAAGGTCTCGAAGTCTCGAATCAATGAATTCGTTTCCAGCGGTCTGGGTAGTTCTGCATCAGTCAGCTATAGTTCAATGCACATACTGGAGAATCATCTCCAATGATTGGACCTCTACAGTTCTTATCTACAATGGTTCGAAGGTGAAGTTGATGATGGCAAGAGAATGCAGCATTTCTTCTATCAGAACATTCTTGACTGTGTTAGATACCTTCTTGGGCAGATAGCATACAGGGGTGACTTGGTCTACATGCTGCGCTGTGAATATGATCAGAATGGACATAGGATATATGCTGAAATGCATACACCAGACTGGTGGTGGGATGTAGAAGTACTGTGCACTCTGTTTTGCATCCTCCTTCAACAGGGTACTGGCTAACCATTTATAGGATACACTTCCACATAGTGCAACTTTGGTTCCAATAATTAGAATGTCTGATTAGATGTATCTTACCAACTTCTCAGGTGACAAGAAAGTGTGGCCTGTCTATATTACGACCATTAATCTCCTATCAACTAGGCATAACAGACCTGGATCAATGGCAATTCTCCTTCTTGTACTATTGCCTGTCCCGCCCAAGTTCCCACAGTCCTCTTCAGCAGACAACCTGCAGAGACAAATTAAAGCTGACACACTACAAGCCATATTTGAACTCATACTGTCACCATTGCAAGATGCAGCACTTGATGGTGTCTCAATTGACTGTGGGGATAGGAAGGTGTGGCAGTGCTTCCCTCTCTTGTCCATGTGGCTTGCAGACCATATGGAAAATGTTGCACTGCACAGTGTAAAATCTAACACCTGTCTGAAATGTGAGGTGCCTCCTGATGCATTAGGAACCAATGCACAGGAGACATATCGGATGCGAGATTATGCCACATATGAACGTTTCGAACAAGAAAATGAGCATCGATTGACAGACTCTGGGTCAGGAGACATGAATCCCATGTTTGATGCACTTGGTATCAAGATGGGATGGAATGTTTTTCATGGGCTTCAATGGGTTTCAGCACCTGATCTGCACAAGTTTGATTTGCTCTATACAGTTTATTTGGGACTATTCAAGCATATGATAGACTAGGTTCAGGGATTCTTCAAGAAATATGCATGACTGTAGGCTTTTGATGATGTCTGGAAGGCTTTACCACCATACCAGGCATTCTTTGCACCCAAAAAAGCATACCGCGAGGTTACGCAGTGGCAAGGAAAGGAGATGAGGAACCTGGGGTATTGTCTCTTGGGAGTTCTCGCTGTGGCATTGAGGCAGCCTCAGAGGATGCAAGTATTACCATTCAAATGTGCATAGGCCTGCATCAGGTCATTACACAATTTCACTTTGATGGCCCAATATAGAAGCCATACACCTGAGACCTTGGATTATATGGAACAATATCTGAATCGGTTTCATGATACGAAAGATATCTTCTTGGAGTTTCGAATATCGAAGAGGACACAGGCAAAAATTGACCAGCAGTAAAAGGTGCTATGACATCAGAGAACAAGGGTAAACCTATATGTTGTGAAATCTAACTGACGTTGGGTTCAGGAGCAGGATCATGAAGAAGAGATCGACCAATGTATGGAACTAATGTATACGGAATCTCATTTCAACTTCATTAAGATGCATATACTAAGTCATTTTCAGGGTCACATATACTAGTTTGGCAACATTCAGATGAATTCCAGGGAGTTTGGCAAGCTCATGCATAAGGAACAAATCAAGGAGGGGTGGCGCCATTGGAATAAAAACGATGCCATAAGACAGATCCTGGACAGCTATAGTCACTAGCATGCCATACGAATGAGACTTTTGAACTTGGATTCCCTGCGACATTGTGGGGCTGATCTCCCTGTCAATGTCGTGGAACATTTAGATAAAACAAATTTCATATCCATGCCAGTCACCAATTGTAGAATCCTGAAGGGGCATCATGATGATGTGTCCGATGTGATGGATTTTTGCAAGGTCTTGGGTATCTGACTACAGAGCATCTATTGGGAATTGATTCGATATAGCCGGCACAGCCTGCCCACCGAGCACTGCCTTCCTGAAGATCTTGCCATACTTTGATTCCTTCCAGTTGGACTACTAATGCAACTTGAAATCCCCATTCTAGTGTTTCAGGAAACTGACATTTACGATATCCATAGGGCATGCTCCACTGGTACCTGACTATTCAGGAACCAGGTGAGTCGCAATGATTGGGTTTGGGTACAGATGGGTGCCGAGCATATGTATGGTGTACTCCAGGGCCATCTCCCTGGAAAGCTCTTGGTACTGTTCAGAATCAGACACTACACGCACGAGGACATGGTTCGCAGGCTGGCATGTATCCAAATATTGAACACGGTTAACTCATGACGTGTTTCCGACATCCACCATATTGTCACGGTACAGCTAAGGGAAGATGCATCAGAGTTTACTATAGTAGACATGGGGATGATCCTAGGCCTGGCGCAGCTCATCCCAGAGACAGACCAGTGATGGCTTGTTAATAGCCATATTGATTTAAGGACATTTAATGAGATTTATTGAGGAATCATGAGATGAGATTGTCGGGCAACAACTGTTGGCTTGGACAAGTATACCGCATTGAGGATGGTTGAATGGCATGCAGAATATTATAGCATCTTTCATTGCAACTTGTATATAGAAACCTCTATGTGCAAACTAATTAATAGAAACTAAATAATAGATACAACTAAAAGTACATAATGTAGAACATTATGGTAGGGGATTGGTCAGTCCGTGAGATTGGTACCCTGATGACACCACACAGTGAAACATCGTGGGTCCCAATGTCATGATAATGCCGTGGGATATTGTGGGACCCAACATCACTAGGATGCAGTGAAGAAACCACAGAGGTTGCGACAAATCGCCGCAATGCACTGTGGCCTCACAGTGAGGAACTGACAATGGCGATGCGTCAGGATGCTGGGAAGGTTCAGGGCCAGGATGGCGACATCAGGGGATGGAATGCATCTGTGGTCAATGTTAGGATGGAGTTATGGCATCGCAATGAGAGACGGAAGGAATGTGATGAAGGGTGTCCCTGTGTGGCCACGCCCAGTGGTACTCCCGTGAGGCAGCGGCTATAGCCAGATGTCAGGATATGGGGAAGAAGCTGCGACAGAGATGCAGATGTCCAGGGGTCATAAGGATGTCGACCTGATGTCAGGTAGTGTCCTGTCGCTGCAAAGTGTTGCTATGCGATACAAGATGCACCAGGCACAATATTGTGTTGCAATACACATCATGACACATAGGGTGCAAGCAGGGATTGCAATGGAACTTAGGACATACCAGGTACACCAGGTACATGAGAAATACGACGCGCATCAGGATGCGACACCCATACATTAGATGTTGGTTTTTCTTTTGCTGATGTAGTCCATATCGTGTCCTGAATGCCATCTTCCATTTGTCTCCTTTGGCAATCCATATATCTTGGTATGCATCCTTGATGTCGAGTTTGGCGAAATATTTCACAGTTTGCAGTCAATCTAAAGCTTTTCTTATCAATGGCAATGGATATGGGGCTTTTTTTGACACAGCGTTTAGGCCCCAGTAATCCACGTAGAGCCTTAAGCCCCAATCTTTTTTCTTGACAAACAGTATGGGTGCTCCTGCTGATAAGGATGAAGGTCTTATCCGACATCTCTCTAGATTCTTTTCTATGTATTCCCAGAGGTCCTTAAGTTCTTCCCCTCTCAAGGGGTAGAGTTTCATGAATGGTGGCAGTGCTTCCATTTTGATCTTAAGGTCTCCCAGTTGATGTGGTGGTAGTTCAGTTCTTTCTTTTTCTTCAAATATGTCTAAGAAGTTGTGATATTCCTTAGGCACTATTTGCTTCAAAGTTTCCTTCCTGCCCTTCCCTTTCTTTTGCAAGGCTAGCTTGGTGCTGATTGTTGTGGCCACTAGTGTGAGCTGTGCATCATCACACTTCGTAATTCTGGTAATTTCTCCTCTTTTATGCATCCTGCTGAATGCTTGTACTGAGATAAAAGCTATTGATAGCTTTTTCTTGTCCTGATCCAGTTCTTTCTTCTGGTAATCTATGGTGCCAAATCCTTGGTCACAACTTGCTGTGGGTTGAAGTTGTTGTACTTCATTGAAGGGTGTTGAGACTATTTTTTCGATAATTATCTGGGCAATCCTATCCCCTTTGTGCCCCTCATAATCCACTTCTGCCAGGTTTGCCAATAGGACTCGAATTTCTCCTGTGTAGCCTGTATCTATAACTCCAGTGTTGATAGTGAGGCTGTTTTTGCTTGCCAAACTACTTTTAGTTGCGATGCAGGCATAGGTGTCTTCTGGGAGTCCTATTGAAATTCCTGTTCCTAGGAGCTTTTGTCCCCTTCCTGGGATTATGACTTCTTCAATGCTGAACAGGTCACTGCCTGCAGTCTTTCGTGAACCTTTCATAGGTATCTTCACATCTTCTTTCAATTTTTTGACCACTACTTCATAGTTGGGTCCTTCTTGAGTACTGATCCTTGGAATCCAACTTTACAGATTTTCCTGAATTGCTTCCTTTTCTGGTACCACATATACCGTCAGGGATGTATCAAGGCATACTGCCTTACACCTATCACTATCAAAGGTGATTTCTTCTTCTCTCCAGTTGATCCTTAGGTTGTGTTCTTTTAACCATGTCATGCTAAGGATGGCTTCGTGTTTAACAAGGTTCACCACTAGGAAATTTGCTTTCTCTTTGTGGCTTCTGATGTCCATAGGAGTTTCTGTGACATGGGTGATTGGTCCTGCATCCGATACAGTTCCATCTACCATGTATATTTCCCTTGGTTTTTCGGTGTTTATCAGGAGTAACTGATGACTTATAGCAAAGTTGCAGTCTATCAAATCTTTGGTTGCTCCTGAATCTATCATCGTATTGGTTGATATTTGTTGTTATCCATTATGGAGTTGTACTTTGACTATTATATGGTCTGATTCTAGGTTTCATAATTCTTTGTTTGGGATTATTGATTGGAGGTGTGCTATTGTGATGGTTTTCATCTTGTTGTCCCCTGGTCCATCCTTTCTTGGGGATGTCGTCCTTCTTTTGATGGGTTTGGTCGTGTTGTCCCAGGGACCATCGATTCTTAGGGACTTTCGTCGTTTAAAGCCTCTTCTTGTTCCTTTTCCACTGTTAGGATTGCCTATACAATCACTCCTATTATATAACCGCGCAACAGGCAACGATGATAAATGACTATTATCGTATTGTACTGGAAGGGGATAAATACTCAGAGTCATATTTATTCTTTACTTAATCTTCCTGAGACTAAGTTCGTATCTTTTACTTAGTCTTCCTAAGATTAAGTTCGTGTCTTTTACTTAGTCTTCCTAAGACTAAGTTCTCGTATTTGTATTAGTCTTCCTAAGACTAAATTCTCGTAATCGCACTTATAAGTAAAGAGAGTAAAGGTGTTTTATATTCATAAAGTCGTAAAGTTATATCTAGGAAATAACTTAGGTGGTTGCGTGAAGAACTAACTACTGCGTCGTATCCTCCTCCTTATATAGTCCTTCCCCCAACCCGCTTACAAATCAATAACTGTTTATGAGTCACAACTGTGACTCATATATTCGCGTAACATAATAACCACATGACCATAAATTGGTCATGTGTGAAACTCACATGAATTCTAAATAAGTCATGTGCGCAAAATCAACTAATAACTTCAAACGAGTTATTGCGCAATTAAATCAAATATAATAACTATGACTCACAAGTGCGAGTCATGTGTGAAACTCACATGACCTAATTGGTCATGTGTGCGAAAACATTACAAACCTATGACCTCATAATTATGAGTCATGTGAAAACCCTTTTCCGCGCTAGGTTTGTAACATCCATTTCTATTTCCCTGATGTTGGACTTGTTGGTATTGGTTTTTTGGATGCAATAATTCTTTGCCATATGTCCTTTCCTTCCACATTGATAGCACAATCCTTCTCTCATGCATTTTTTCCACTCTTCCTGGGGTAGCCTTTGGTACCTTTTCCAATTTGTGGCATCTAGGTTGATAGGATCTCCTCGTGGTAGCTCCTTAGGTGCCACTTTGAAGGTGCCATTGTTGTTTCTCCGGGTGTCATATGTTTTGTTGTCTTGGGTCCCTTTTTGAATATGCTTAACCATGGCCAGCTTGGTTTCTTTGGTGATTGCACAATGAGTAAGTTATTCTGTACTATCAAATGTGGCCGTATCTATTCCCCAAGCATTCTGTAGCATTGTGTTCATTCCTTCTAATAGCCATTCCCCTTTTGTTACCTTGTCCAGTTCTGCCTCAGTGGCAGTCATTCAGAGACTGTTCTGATATTCCATCATGGGCCTAGTTCCTTGCTTTAGTTTTTTAAGTTTCACTCAGGCTTCTCCTGTGGTATCAATAGCTCCGAATTGTTCCCTGATAGCTGTCTGGAAGTGTTCCCAAAATCCACTCCATGGTTGTGCTAGACTTCTTTCTGCATAAGGTATGATCCAGGTAGCTGCATCTCCTCTTGGCAGACTTGTCGTGTATACTATCTTGTCCATGTCATGGTTCTCATGCCATCCTACTGCTTTACAGTAGACCCTTAGTTTAGCTCGCCATGTCTGTAGCTTGCTTCATTCTCTGTTAAAGGTTTCTTGTTTTTCTGTTTTAGGTCTCCTTTCTTCTTGTAATCCTATTAGAATCTGTGTCAATTGTTCAGCTATTAGTCCTAGGGGTATTCCTTGGTTCTGTTCTTCCTCTCCCTCTTGTTCTCCCCCTGCTGGGGGGTTCATCTATTGGTCTCCTGCTGCTTTGGCCATTGTTGTCATTGGGTGTTGCTTTTGTTAGATGCAATGAAATGTTATGATTGGCTATATGATCTCTCCTTGCTTATATCTTGCAACAGGCAACGAATCTGGAGTTAGCTTTGCTTGGAGGTAATCTTACTTACGTTCTTATTGTATTCTCCTTCCTTCGAGAATCCTAACCCTTGTTGTCTTACATTATGTCTTAGATATTGACCATTGCCAATCCCAAGTTTTTACAGTGCCAACTAGTATTAGTCTTGGTTTCTCTTCATGATTGTTGGTCTTTGTAGATAAAGAGCATAAAGGTATTTTTACCAATAACCTATAAGAAAGGAAATAACTTAGGTGCTTACATGAAGAACTAACTCTCAGGTCCTATTGACCTCCTTATATAATTCTTCCAGCAACCCGCTTACAAATTAAATGAGTCACAACTCTGACTCATAGACTTGCATAATATATAACCTCATCACCATACTTGGTCATGCGTGAAAGTTCCATGACCTTAAAGGGATCATGTGCGAAACCTCATGACTCATATAACAAAGTCATGCCACTTTATCCTCATGAGTCATATGCACACATATGAGTCAAAGCTCAACATACCAATCAAATTCAAACATAAACAACTATAACTCACAACTGTGAGTTATGTGAAACACTATGACTCATACGTGAGTCATGGTGCAAAAACATAACATCATATGACTCAACTGAATCATGTGCACAAACCTTTAACAAATGAAATACTTATGACATACTTGTGCCGAGGTTGTGGCCATCAGCCACAACCTGTGGCACTCCTACAGGGTGCCTGACAGTTCAACACAACTTTACGGCTCAACACAACTTTGTGGCTTACCATAGTAACTTTGTGGCTCAACACAGCTTTATAGTGTGATATAATATTATTTTGTAGTACAGTACTCTAGTAAAGTAGTACTAGTATTCTATTACATATTTATTTCAGCAACTTTACATGTTGCTTAATTCCCTTAACAATAAGCCTAGATACTTTTTTTTATATGCTTGAATAGTAGTCATGGCCTTTGCCTCTACCTTTGCCTTTGCCTTTATCCTTGCATTGATCTCCTTTGCCTTTGCTTTTATCTCATCAAGGAAGCGTTTACACTGAGCTTGCTGTGCTCTTGTCCAAGCATTTTGTGCCTTACGCAACTGTTGCTCTGCTTTTTGAACCTCTACCTCTTCCCTCTGTTTCACCATTTGACGTGCCTCGGAGGCATATATAACTGCTTCTTTTTGAATCTGCCTTCTGCTTTGAGCCCTGTGTTGAGCACTCCTCGCTTGGTCTGCCGCTCAGGTATTATCCATATGTTCCATAGCTAATGCTCCTGATTGTGCTACGGCCAAACCTCCTTGTAGAATGAGGCTCAGGCATTGCTGAAAGTCAGGTGGAAGATCTTTAGCATCATTGAGGAGCTCTTCAGCTTGGGCTTTAAGACTTGCGATCATAAGTGGAATGCTGGCAAGTGATGCAGGAACTGATATTTTGTGATTGATAGGGGTAGGAGCTGCCTTGTGTAGTTTTGAAAGGACAAGCTCAGGATTATATAGTATAAGGCCAGTGGCCTGGAAGGCTGATTGAACAGTAGATACCTTGAATGTTTGTTGACGGATGGAATGAATCTGATCAAGAAATTCCACTTTGTTAAAGTCTCTGCATCCCATTCGTGTCACAGCTCCAACTACCTCAGAATGGTAATACTTGTATGGCTGAAAGACAACAACATCCAATGGCTGAAGGAGATGGCTTGAATGAGGTAGAAGATAAAATGCAACAATTTTATAAGTATCGCAATAGTCAAGGAACTGCTTGGTGCAATGTCAGCCTGAGCCAAATCCATCAAGGAGTAAAAGCCTGTATGATCCAACTTGTCACAATGCCGAGAATGTTTGAAAATGAGCAAGCTACTTAATGGTCAAAACATCGTTATTGTAACTACTTCCGGAGGTGCTGACCAAGTAGTCATCTGGGATACTGGTTGAGGTGTACCAGGGTTATTGGTGGATAACACCAGGCATAATAATCATAGGAGGCAAGACTGCACCATTGCCACTAATTGTTTCACAAATACTGACTAGTTCATGATTGGTAGAGCTTGGAAGGTATGCTTGATGATTTGGATCTCTCGTAATGATCCATTGTTCTCGTCCTATTCCAATACGGAAGCCAGTTTGGTCAAAGCTGTACTGACAAGCCTCTTGAATATCATACTTGGTGCAAACCTCACCATATTGTTCAAAACAGGCTCAAATGGCATCTCGCTGCTGCACATGATTTCGATTGGCATCAATGGGTTGTTGCTTCCGAATAAAGTACTGCGAATGACGATTCAAAAACCGAGGTGCCCACTGAGTACTGATGGTAGGAGCTGGTCATGGCCCAGTATAGGTATATTGGAGTATCGCATTTGCACAGCCAGACACTATTGGCTGGTGGGTACTTGTTCCTATCTTGTCAAGATGGTTGAGATACGGGCAAACTGCGAGTTCTTGATCATCAGATAACTTGTGGTTTGTCCCAGGTTGTTCTTGACATGATTGTCGGTCGTTCAAATGTGCGCGTAGTCATGTAATCGGTATTTCGTAGGTGTGAGCAACTACGGTGATATATGGATTCTGGTTTTCAGAAGACTGAATGAAGTCAATAGCTGCCTAGATGTGTAATTCAATTTCTGCATAAGGCTCAACCCTCCAACTTGGGAGAATAAAGGCTTGTGTTGGTGGCATAATTTGTGGTAGGTGAAATGGTCCGCAATGTGGTCTTAAGATGTTGCGAAAACCTCACTTATCCTACTGGGTTTTCTTGGTTTACAAAATAATATTCTATTACACTACAAAACTGTGTTGAGCCAGAAAGTTGTGTCTAGCCACAAAGTTACTATAGTAAGCCACAAAGTTGTGTTGAGGCGTAAAGTTGTGTTCAGCTGTCAGGCACTCTGTAGGAGTGCCCCAGGTTGTGGCTGGCAGCCACAACCTCGGCACGAGTACAATCGTATGTCATGTGAAACTATTACAAACTATGCCACATTTGTAATAGTAGCAAAGGTGTAGTTTTTGATCTATCCAGTCCTCTGGAAGGTGTTGTGAGTGGACCAAGCTGCAAAGGACAATTGTCATATTGTCTTCCCACGAACAGAGTGCACCAGTTTTCTTTTATTGATTACCATGCCCCACTGGTCTTGATTTGGAGAAACATAAAATTTTCCAGTCACAGGCAAGGCAGGAAAATTGATATAATTTTGCATGTATTTTAATGTGTTACAAACCTAGCATGGAAAAGTGTTTTCACATGACCCATGATTATGAGGTCATAGGTTTGTAATAGTTTCATACACATGACCAATTAGGTCATGTGAGTTTCACATATGACTTGCACTTGTGAGTCATAGTTGTTATATTTTGATTTGATTGCATACTCATGCTGAGGTTGTGGCTGCCAGCCACAACCCCTGGATGTTCGCTGTCTCACAACCTGGGGCACTCCTACAGAGTGCCTGATAGCTCAACACAACTTTACAGTTCAACACAACTTTGTGGCTTACTACAGTAACTTTGTGGCTAAACAAAACTTTGTGGCTTGATATTGTAGCTTAATAATCTAACTTTGTAAACCAAGAAAACCCAGTAGAATAAGTGAGGTTTTTGGAACATCTTAAGGCCACATTGCGGACCATTCCACCCACCAAAAATTATGCCACCAATACCAGCCTTTATTCTCCTAAGCCAGAGGGTTGAGCCTTATGCGGAAATTGAAATATGCATCCAGGCAGCTATTGACTTCATTCAGTCTTCCAAAAATCAGAATCCAAATATCACTGCAGTTGCTCACACCTATGAAATACCTCTTACCTGACTAAGCACATGTTTGCACAGCCAACAATCACATCAAGAATGACCTGGGACAAACCATAAGCTGTCTGATGATCAAGAACTGACAGTTTGCTAGTATCTCAACCATCTTGACAAGATTGGAACAAGTGCCTGCTAGCCAATGGTGTCCAGCTGTGCAAATGCAATACTCCAATATACCCATACGCAGCCAGGACAAGCCCGTACCATCAGTACTCATTGGGCACAGTAGTTTTTGAATTGTCATCCAGAGTACTTTATTTGGAAGCAACAAATGATTGATGCTGATCGATAATATGCGTATCAGCCAGATGCCATTCGAGACTGGTTTGAACAATATCATGAGGTTTGTGCTAAGTAGGATATTCAAGAGGCTGATTGGTACAACTTTGATGAAACTGGCTTCTGTATTGGAATAGGACAAGACCAATGAATCATTATGAGCGATCCAAATCGTCAAGCATACCTTCCAAGCTCCACCAATCTTGAACTTGTTAGTGTTTGTGAAACAATTGGTGGTAATGGTGCAGTCTTGCCTCCTATAATTATTGTGCCTGGTGTTATCCACCAACACCCCTGGTACACCTCAACTAGTATCCTAGATGACTACTTGGTCAGTACCTCCGAAAGTGGTTACATTAACGATGATTTGACCAATAAGTGGCTTGCTTATTTTCAAAGGTTCTCCTGCATTGTGACAAGTTAGAGCATACAGGCTTTAACCCCTTAATGGATTTGGCTCACATTGCACCAAGCAGTTCCTTGACTGTTGTGATACTTATAAAATTGTTGCATTTTGTCTTCTACCTCATTCAAGCCATCTCTTTCAGCCATTGGATGTTGTAGTTTTTCAGCCATACAAGCATTACCATTCTGAGGCAGTTGAAGCTGCAACATGAATGGGATGCAGCGACTTTAATAAAGTGGAATTTCTTGATCAGATTCATTCCATCCACCAACAAACATTCAAGGTATCTACTGTTCAATCAGCTTTCTGGGCCACTGGCCTTATACCATATAATCCTGAGCTTGTTCTTTCAAAACTACGCAAGGCAGCTCCTACCACTATCAATCACGAAATATCAGTTCCTGCATCACTTGCCAGCATTCCACTTACGATCACAAGTCTTAACACCTAGGCTGAAGAGCTCCTCGATGATGCTAAAGATCTTCCACCTGACTTTCAGCAATGCCTCAGGCTCATTCTACAAGGGGGCTTGGCCGTAGCACAATCAGGAGCATTAGCTATGGAATATATGGATAATAACAGAGTGCCAGACCAAGCTAGGAGTGCCTGATGCAGGGCTCAAAGCAGAAGCCAGATTCAAAAAGGAGGAGTTATATGTCTCAGAGGTACGTCAAATGGTGTAACAGAGGGAAGAAGTAGATGTTGAAAAAGTAGAGCAACAGTTGGGTAAGGCAGAAAATGCTTTGACAAGAGCACAGCAAGCTCAGCATATACCCTTCCTCCATGGGATAAAAGCAAAGGCAAAGGAGATCAATGCAAGGATAAAGGCAAAGGCAAAGGTAGAGGCAAAGGTCATGACTACTATTCAAGCATATAAAAACAAAGTATCTAGGCTTATTGTTAAGGGAATTAAGCAACATATAAAGTTGCGGAAATAAATATGTAATACAATACTAGTACTACTTTCTATATTGTACTGTACTCCGATAAGTCAATGTCATGTCTGGATCATCTGATAAGAGAATGGTTGCCATGACGATGAAGTCAAAACCTTAAACAAAGTTGAGAAGAAAAAGAAAGAAGGAGACAAATGATGTTCAAAGAGGGACTTAGATATGTAAAAATATGCAGTGAAGAACCAGGCCTAGGAGAAGTGAATATAGATAAATAAAAAGATCAAAAGGAAGAAAGAATAATTGGAGAAAAGTGAAAGAAGAGGTAAAAATAGTAAAAAGAAAAAGAAGGAAAGAGAGGGTAAGACCAAAGAGAAGTAATAAGAGAAGAGTAAAAAAGGTAGGCAAACAAAGTAGATGAGACAAGAAAAGAGAAAAGAGGAGAAGACAGGAAAATACAAATATAAATAAAATAAAAAGGAAAACGATCAAGTGAGAATGAAGACAGGGAAATAAGAGAGGAAGAAAAAAGAGAAGTGAATGAAGAAGACTAATTATTTGAGCAAAAGAGATCAAAATAGCATAATTACCTTATAAGTTTTCAGAATTTATTGTACCTAATTCTCTCCATTGCTACAAATTTGTATAATCTTTACATCTACAATCATTCTTACCACTACTTTAGGCAATAGTGTAATAATATATCCGCATCCTTATTTCTCCTTTACCTTACTGTTTAGACCTTTATGTTCTCATTCCTCACCAAACTAAACACTGGCACTAATTGTCAACATGATATTTAATCAAGAATAGTGTGGATCAAATAGGATTCCATGATGACAAAAAATATTTTGAAGATTGTGTTATAAAAATTAGGTCTTATCATACAGCCCTAGAGAGTTGTGGTAAGGTTATGCTGTTGGGATGTGGTTTTATTTCGTGGGTTGTTGTACTATAAATTACTATTTAAGCACCATCAACAGTTGATATTTACATAGAGAGTGCAGTAAACAATACCTCATACTATATCAATAGGAAATACGAACATTTGTGACCCTTTCGACAGACAATTCTCCTCTTGTCATTTATACTGCTCTGGAGAAGTGAAACGTTTCCAGCAACCATATTCTTGGATAGCACAGGTTCCCGAATCTTTGATTGACTGTTGGAATCAATTTCTGGAAATAAACTGACAGCTTATAGTTACCCATTGTAAGTGATATGTGTGTGTTTCCAATTTAATGGAGCTATTAATCTTCAGGATCATTTTTAAATAAAAGAACTAACCAAGAACATTAGTAGATAGATTGAAAAAGATATGGACAGCTTAATACAAAGATGCCCACAATGTCATGTGGTTAAGATACTTGCCGAGTATGATAAAGATAATGCAGGTGTCTTAAGGAAGACGTGTCGGTCATGCTTGGTATGACTTACCCTTTCTCTTCTTGAATTAATTGACATAGACCCACTCTACTGCAATAGATTTAGTTGACTGTATATGTTAAATGCTAATGATTTTTAGGTGAAAAAGACAGCAAGGAGGGAGTGACATAGAGTGCTTAGACAAAATGACAGACTACTGGGCACCCCAATAATTCCAAATGTAGTTGAGACTTCCTTCAATCTTGCTCAAATTACAAACTGTGGGAGATGGATCCAACATACTCTGGGATTAATGAATGTTACTTGCATACATTGTCGAGCAAAGCATTGGCTTGCAGAGCATCCTTCTAGAAATTAGCACAATGGACCAAGCTTTAAGGTGTGTTGTAAACATGGTGATATTATTGTTGACAACCTCACTGCTTTACCAGAGCCATTGAATTCACTAATGAGTGGAGAGACTATTCTATCTCAAGAGTTTTTAAAACACTTGAGGAGATGGAATAGTCTTTTCACATTTACATCCCTATGATGTAATATGGATGATTGGGGAACTGCAAATGCAGGTGGCCTCCAACTATTTCAAGTTCATGGAAACATCTACCACCTTCAAGGGCCACTTATTCCAACTCCTGGTAAGGACCCAAGTTTCGCACAAGCTTATCTCTATGACCCTCACTTTGCAGCACAATCAAGAGTTGCATGGGCACCTGAACTTGATGAGGGAACTATTCTTACTATTACTACCATGCTTCATGAATGTTCTCCCTGAATAGCTCTTTATCAAACAGATCAGGAAAGAATCTCCGCTGTACCAGAAAATGGAGAAGATGTTCATGATGTTCTGAACCCAAGACTAGAGTTAGTCATGCAAATAGAGGCTGATAGGAGATGAGAAAATCTGCCTACCAGTGATGAGGTAGCATTAATTCTGCCAGAAGAATATGGTGAAAGTGGTTGCTGGGATAACGTTATCACCAAGCGATCAGTTCCAAATCTGGAACAACCAAGTTCTCTCTTTACAATTATAAATCAAAATCATGCCTTATACTTACACCTCCACTACATCTTATTCTTTCCACATGGAGAGCCTGCATGTCATTGGGCAAGGAGATTGCAAAATGCTCAAGGAAACTGCCAAAGTGTGAGAATGCATCAAAGAGTATTTTATCATTTCCGACTGCATCCACGTGAGGGTGAACTAGCAACTATTCTTCAAGGCAGAAGACTTTTCCAACAATTCTTGGTAGATAGTTGGGCTATCTGTGATCAGAATAAACTTGCATGGCTACAAGGCCATCAAGCAAATATCTGAGCCGACCTATATAATGTGTTGGGAGATGTTCTACGACAGGAAGATGTTGACTTACAGCAGGTTGGAAAGCAAATTGTGCTACCATCCAGCTTTATTGGTGGTGATCGCTTCATGCAACAGCTCTACCAGGACAGCATGGCTCTTGTATGACATTTTGGTGGTCCTTCACTGTTTATCACCTTTACAGCAAATCCTAAATGGGAAGAGATACAACAGGAATTGTTGTCATACCAACTTGCTGCAGATCATCCGGATTTAGTTGCTCATGTTTTCAACCTTAAGATGAAGGATTTGCTTGACCAAATATGTCATAAAGAGATCTTTGGTAAATGGCCAGGATGGGTTTGCACCATAGAATACCAAAAGAGAGGCCTGCCACACCTCCACCTCCTCCTCTTTCTCAAAACAGATGACAACTTCCTTACAGCTGAAAATATTGACAATCTGATGTCCGCTGAGTTACCAGTAGGAATAGACAACCAGTCCAGAGAACTTGCAAATATAATAAAGTCTAATATGGTGCATACATCATGTACAGGGGGAAATCGTCAGGCTTTATGTATGGATGGAGTAAACCCGTTGATCTCAAATCTCTGTAATAAGAGATATCCACATCAGTTTCAGCAGGAAACTATTGTCCAAGAAAATGGCTATCCCCTGTATCGGCGTCAGAATACAGGTCAAAGCTATACTCTACCAGCTCCAAGTGGAGGTCCAGCATCAACAATCACAGTTGATAATAGAAGGGTGGTTCCACATAGCCCATACCTCTCACTACGATATAAGGCACATATTAATGTTGAAGTATTGTATGTTAACAAAAATAACCATACATCAACGGACAGAAAAACTCTGCCATGGCAACCCCACTACCCCACCAACCCCACCATCATAAAAACCAAAAAAAAATTAAAAAAATGTAAATACATAGTAGAAATTAATATTTAGTATACCATCCATCAGCCTTAATAATTTCTTCCACCCTATCTACCATTGATCCTGCCAAAGTATCAAAAACCTTTGGGTCAAGAAGTTCCCAACAATTAGTAATGGCCTCCTCTATTGCTTTTTTGACCTCATCAACAGGACCCTTCATGAGATAGAGCTCAGGATAGTTCTTGTGAAGCTTATCTTTCACCAGAGACCAAACATTCTCAATAGGATTGAGATCTGGTGAATAGGCAGGAATTTCCAGAAGAGTAATTCCCTGCACTCTGAGCCATCTCCTAAAGGGCAAGTGAGTCTTAGCATTGTCAATGATAAAAAATACCTCTTCATCTCCAACCCTTTCTCTGATATCCTCCCATATCCTTAGAAAGTCATAATGATCATAAACATCAATAATTGACTTTCCAGTCACTCCACCCCTAGCAGAAGTAGGATCAGGAAAAACAGGTAAAAAGAGACCATGAGTTTGACCATAAAAACAACCAGTCATCATTTGGCTAATCTTCCTCTCTCCTCTCCTAGCAGCAGGCTTAATACAATCCTTATTCCACTTCTCTTTTGGATATCTAAATATCCATTTTCTCCTCTTTCCTCCTCCTCTCTCTACAGCTACCGCATCTCCCCACATTGCCTTCCTTCTCCACATCTCTCTTGTCCAATACCTATGAGCTAATGACCATTCCAATCTCTCTTGAGCTAGATCCTCATCCAAGTAAACCCTTTCTTGTGCCAACCACTTTTTTAGATGCTTTTGTTGAAGTATTCTCCTCACTGTCATAGAAGAGATATTGGAAGCAACTTTTTTGGCAATCTCAGAATAGCTAGTATTGCGATAGCTGAGAGCTTCCTCCACCATAGCATCATCCTGCAACTTGGTAGTTTTAGGATATCTTCCTCTACCCTTTCTCTCCTGGCCCTCTTGATCTCCTTTTAAGATACTATCTTTAATAGTGTTGAGGGGGATGTCAAGGTAGTGGGAAATTTGGCGATAGCTCATTTGAGGTTCGTGTAACCCGAGAATTCTCCCCCTGGGAAACTCTGAGAGCTGCTTGGAGGGAATAGTCTTTTTGCCATGACTGCAAAGAATAGGAGACATAGTTTCTTAAAACAAAGGAATTAAGAAAATTGGTTGAGTTTTGGTTGATGTAGAGGAATTTCTTTAGGTGGTGTTCAAAGTGAGAAGTGATGAGGAGGGTTGCATTGCCATGGATCATAGATGTACGGTTAATTTTGTTAATGTACAATATGTGGATCAATTCACGCTGTTAAGTACATCCATAAGTACATTTACAAAGGTGGTGACAGAGTGACAGCTCATGTCAATTTACAAACCCCAGACCAGGAAAATGAAATTGACTGCTACGTACATGGACGATATATTGGGCCCACAGAGGAAATGTGGTGCCTATTTCAATATGGAACCGATGAGGAACAGCCACCAGTCCAACACCTTGCCATACATCTCCCAGGCAACCAACCAGTTTATTTCTCAGACCAGGTAGATCATGATACATTAAGGCAAAGGATAGAAGATTTTATTTCAACATTGACTGTGTTCCTGAAGTATAATTTGGAAAATCAGGATGATTGTGGATGCTTATATCACGAATTCATTGAGCACTGTGTATTTGTGCGTAAAATTGGTTGGAAGAAGTGGCAACGGGGAATATCTATTGGTTGAATGTACTCTGCAAGTCCATTTATGGGTGAAAAGTACTATCTGGGGCTTTTGTTAACAGTAATAAGCGGCTGAAAAAGCTTTGAAGACCTTCGATCAATAGATAACATGGAACATCCAACCTTCAAGCTAGTCTGCATTGCACTGGGATTACTGGAGGATGATGGAGAATGGGTTTCTTTATTTTGAGAGGGTGCCACCTTTATGACAAGGAAAGCATTGAGGCAACTATTTGCCTTAGCCCTCCGTCATACTACAATTGGAAACCCATCAGCTATTTGGCAGGAATTTGTTACATTTTTTTGTGATGATATTCCCTATATGTTTGAAACTGTTAGCATTTTTGTGCCTGAAAATGCAAACAACCTGGGTTTGGCAGATGGTATCATCATGCTAGATTGTGGGCTATTTCTGATAGAGGAACTATTGAGCGAATATAGTGCTCACTTAGTGGATTATGATTTGCCAGAACCTCAGCTTGAGTGGTCCTTTCAGAGACAGCATGCAAGAGTGAAGAATTCTTTCATTGCAGAAGAAACAGACTATGATGTCCAGGAAGAAGCAAGACTGGCAGAACAGATGCAGGGTATACTGAATGCAGAGCAGCGAGAATGTTTTAACCTGATGGTTGAAGCTGTTAGAGAAAGAGAGGAAAATCAACAAAGGGAAACAAATCAGAATCGTGGGTATTTTCTTCATGGGCCAGCTGGTACAGGCAAAAAACCTTTATACACTGGCAACTGTATATGCAGCCACTTTCGCAGTCAAGGAATGATTGTACTTTGTGTTGCTTCATCAGGAATTGCAGCACAGTTGTTACCAGGAGGAAGGACTGCACATTCTAGATTTAAAATTCCTATCATCAATGATGGCCATGGGGTGTGCAACATTTCGAGTAGCTCAAACCTTGCAAAGTTAATTCGGAAAGCAAGACTGATTATATGGGATGAAGTTCCAATGCAACACAAGGCATATTTTGAGAGTGTAAATTGAACACTCAATGATATTTACGGCATATCAGAAACTGGCTTCTTTGGGGGTATTCCAACAATACTGGGTTGTGATTTTGCCCAAATTCTCCAAGTTATTCGAAGGGGGTCTCGAGAAGCCACTGTCTTAGCATGTATTCAACATGCATTCTTCTGGAGACAGTTGCAAATATTACAACTTTCACAAAATATGAGAGTTGTCCCTAATGAAGAGAATGAAATATTCCTTGGGTTTGTTAAATCCCTGGTTAATAATCCATCAACATATGGAAGAACTCTAATTCCACCATATATTCGACAAGTGCTTACCGCTGAACAACTTTGCGACCAAATCTATCCTTGCTCTGTGCTAGAAGACGCCGTATCCAACCATAATACCTTTGCAGGAAAAGCTATCCTGGCTTACAAAAATGAAACTGTTACTGAGTTCAATAATATTATTCTTTCTAAAATGTCAGGCTTGGAGTCAACATTTCTGGCTGTTAATACTGTCGATCTTGGTATTGACAATAGGTGAGTGGATGAGATGTTTGTGGCAGAATGCTTGCAGAGTATTGACTTACCAGTAGTTCCTCCTTCATGTTTAAGACTGAAGGTTGGAGCACTAGTGATTGTAATTAGGAATCTTAGTCCAAAGCATGGGCTTTGTAATGGGACAAGAATGTGCGTGATTGAGATTGGGCGAAATTGCATTAAGGTGTCTATTATTGGTGGAAGATAGAATGGCGAGATCCGACTTCTTCCACATATCAAGCTTACAACAAATGAAGAAGACCTACCCTTTATCCTTCATCAAAAGCAGTTCCCAGTTCGCTTATGCTTTGCCATGACTATCAATAAATCCAAAGGGCAATCATTGACTCATGTTGGTGTGGACCTAAGATCTAATGCTTTTACTCATGGTCAACTATATGTGGCACTATCTTAAGTCACATCCCTAACTGGCCTGACGCTTCTGACATCTGTGGAACAGCCAGCAGCAACTGATAATATTGTTTTTCCTGAAGTTCTTTTATAAACTCATAATATCAACTATTTTACTATAGTTTTTCAAAGTTGTTTTTTCTTGTTCTTTAAAACTTTCTGCAATTATATTATTCTTTTTTTTCTTATTAAAATTTTATTTCTCTACTCTTATTCTTCCTATCTTTTCTCTTGTGTATTTAAAAAAAAAAAAAACTCAAACCCTTTTTAAATCTATTACTACTTATTCTATACTATTTGTGAATTCTATTTCTTAGTTATAAGGATGAAGGAACCAAGAATACTAGCCTTGTACTCATGGATATATGTCACTTTACCAAGCCTGGGGTTCTTTATTTGCCCAGTAATACAATTCCAAACAGTCTTTGAATGACACCTCGAGACCTTGAGGGGGGTTATGCTAGTACTAGAGTACTGTACTACAAAATAATATTATATTACACTACAAAACTGTGTTGAGCCACAAAGTTGTGTTTAGCAACAAAGTTACTATGGTAAGTCACAAAGTTGTGTTGAGCCGTAAAGTTGTGTTGAGCTGTCAGACACTCTGTAGGAGTGCTCCAGGTTGTGGCTGGCAGCCACAACCTCGGCACGAGTTGTAATTCATTTTAGTTATAAGATTGTTTTGCACACATGACTTAGTTGAAGTCATGTGAGTTTTGCACATGACCTATTTAAGGTCATGTGGTTATTATATTATGCAAATGTATGAATCACAGTTGTGACTCATAATAGTTATTGATTTGTAATAAGGTTGTGGGAAGGACTATATATGGAGGAGGATAAAACATGGTAGTTAGTTCTTCACACAGTCACCTAAGTTATTTCCTAAGATATAACTTTATGACTTGATGAATATAAAACATCTTTACACTCTTTACTAAAAAGAAGAAACCTTGTAATATCTTCCTTATATAGATAAGGAAGAAGTGAATGGATAACTTAGTCTTAGGAAGATTAAGTAAAAAGATTAACAAATACAAAGTTAAGTATTTACCCCATTAAGATATCTAATAATGCTTGATATAGCATTGTGGCCTGTTGCATAGTTATACAATAGGAGTGATCGAGTAGGTGATCTTAATATTTGGTTGCATCTTGGCAACACCCAATGAAATTATGGATAATGAGGGAAGATCATTAGAACTACCAGCAGTAGTACAATCACTCTCAAGGACAGCATCAGAATGAGGAAGGCCAGCTGGCCTTGTTACACCAGAAGAAAGGTCAGAAAGAGGATCTACATCATTAGAAGAACAAGAAGACCAAAGAATATCAGGATTGGCAGAAGGAGTGCCACCGGTACAGGAGGGACAGGGAAATGCTCAACCAATACCAGAACTAACAGCTGAACAACTCAGAGAGGTAATTCAGGTGATAGGAGGAAGAACAAGAATGTTATGGAGTAGTCCAACTGTAGATATGGCCAGTAGGTCTAAGCCGTAAGCTTTCTGAAATAAGGTAAGGTAAGATAAAATGAAGATCGTTAAGGTAGGCTTGTATTTCCCAAAGGTGTGGAAAGAATAAGTGTAATAAAGTTTTTTCAAGAGTAAGTTAATAGATATATTAATAAGATCTGTTCTCTGTTGCTTGATGTTTCTGATAGCTGGGAGTACCTCGATATTTATATTCCGTGTCTGGGTTATCGCGAGCTACAATGAACTCCCATACTATCTAAGTACCTCCATCGAAAACCTCTTAATTTTCCTAAGTGCGAACACTCTTGACCCTGAGAATATTTGCCTTGCTCAGCTTTGATCTCTTCAGACTCCTATTATTTCTGGGGGGTGTGAATACTCCTCCAGTAGGTAGTCTTCGATCTCTACACTATATGAACTTAATTTGAGTATGCCACCCTAATGGCAACTATACCAATTGTTCTGCCTCAAAACATAAAGTGATCAGCTTTAATGAATGAGCGCAGCCATTGTGTTGCATATTGATCCATCACGAGACCCATCAGATATATAGGGTTTTTTGCTCTAGATTGAGCCAATAGCCTATCCAGTGAAAACCTCTCATACCAATTGTCGAGTAGGCCCTCTTGGGGCACTACTTCTTTCAAAGAAAGAGGCTCGGCTCTATGGCTACCCATCAGTGCCATAGGCTCACGATATTTGATCACTAAGGTTTTTTCCTAAATCGTCCCATTACTTATCAGCTATAATCTTAACTACTAATGTACAAAGTAATAGCTTACTCAAAACTTAACCAAATTCCTCCAGGTCACTTCCCATCAGTCGCCAAAGCTGCCCTCTCATATATCATATGGACAGCATCTGGTCGGACAGATGGGGACAACGTATATGGTGTTACGCTGAAGGTGCCATTTATTGTGGTGAATGGGTCAGGAGGCAACTTGGTCATAACACTGTGATGATGCCCAGTCCCTTCATGGGGGCTGCAGGGGTATGGTAGAAATAATCCTGAGTAAAGGCTGGTAACTTTGGCCCTTTTTCCCATATGCCTAACAGTAGCTCCCCCTCCCAAGACTTTGTCTTGAACATCTTCTTTTTCAAAATGAAAATAAAAATAAAAAACTTCTTTTCCTGGAGCTCAACATGGTAGGTTAAAAAACTTTCACACATTTGCTTGGCCACGCAAAGAAAACCTTGCCACATTATTCCAATCCTGCTTGTCCTGGCATTTCCGGGTTCGACCTATGAAATTCCTCCACTAATTCCTTGGCACGCTCTAGGTGCTGTGAGGGTTCCCAGGTGTTCTCATCTTGCAAACAACCTTTCCATTTCACAAAATATTGGAGCTCTTGGAGGACTTTATTTTGTCCTCTAACTTGTCTTGTATAGGAGATTATTTCACTCCTCACGATTCGTTCCACTTCCCATTCCAAGTCACCTTCAACTTCTTCTGGGTCGTGGAGTGGCTGTGCCCATGCGGGTCGAATGGAAACTTGGTAGGGTTCCAGCAGCACTACATGAAAAACTGGGTTGATTTTCCACCAGTCGGGTATTTGGAGTTTGTAGGCTCATTCGTCTTTTCTTTCCAATACTTTAAAAAGCCCAACAAGCATTGGGCTGAGCTTCTTCGAGGGTCGTTTTGATCGCATATTTTTGCCGTTGAGCATGACTTGGTCTCCAACTTTTATGTCTGGTTGCTCCCTGGCTTTTCGATCGTAATACCTTGACATGGCCTCTCATGCAGATTCCAGTGTCTCCTTAGCTTGTTCTTGTATATTTTTCATCCAGTGCACATAAAGGGCCGCACCTGGATTTTGATCCTCACATTCTCTCATCCATTCTGTCTATGGATGGAAACCATAGTTCGCAAAGAAGGGAGTCAATTTGTGTGCATTGGTGGTAGAGTTGTTGTAGGAATATTCTGCCACTGGCAGGAGTTGATACCAAATATCCTGATCGTAGTTGACAAAGCTTCGTAAGCAACCTTCCAGGACTTGGTTGGTTCTTTCGGTTTGCCTATCAGTCTGAGGGTGGTAGTCGATTGACATTCATCTTTTAATTCCCAGAGCTTGGCCCAATGATTCCCAAAACTTACCTTGAAACTTTGCATCCATGTCAGAAATAATTTCCATGGGTAGCCCATGGAGTTTCTATACTTCTCGGAGGAAGACATTGGCGACATCTTTTGCGGTCGCATATTCTTTTAGACCGACAAATTGTGCCATCTTGGTCAACCGATCTACTATGACCATGATCTGAGTGTGTCCCTGCGATTCTGGTAGTTGAATAATAAAATCTGTTGAGAAAGATGTCCAGGCTGCATATGGTACTTGTAAGGGTTGAAGTAAGCCATATCTTGCATGTCGAGGAGATTTATTGTGTTGACATTCATCACAGGATCTGACATAGTCATTAACCCAGCCTGTTAACCCCTTCCAGTAGAAGTCTCGTGTGACTATTTCTAGGGTTTTTTCCTGGCCGAAGTGTCCGGCGATTTTTGAGTCATGGCATCCATGCATTATGAGGGTTTGGATACCTTCGTCTGCTCGGATAAAAAGCCGGTCCTTGTAGTATACCAGCCCATCCTTCAAGTTCTAGAATTTGGGAAAGTCTATGGCATCATTCCTCAGTCTTTCTCACTCCTGCCTTCTCATGACCTACTCTTTATCTCGTTCAGCTGCTTCTTTGACTTTGGCCACAAAGTCTACATCGAACTTCTTTATTTCCACTCTTGTGATGATCGCATTGGACAATATTACCACTTCTTGTGATAGTTTAGGATTGTGTTCCTCATTGTAATGGTCAAAATGCTCATTGTTTCAAGAGCTCACTTGTAGAAAGCATACCGTTGGCTTTTTCACAAGCAGGTCACTGCTTCCGAAGCCTGCGTCGGCTCATTCTGTTATTTCCAAGTGTGCCACTTCTAGGAGCTTGGTGTTGTCGATTTCTTCGATAATAATTTGCGCTATCTGATCCTCGTTGGAGATTTTGTAATCTGCATCCATTAGGTTAACCATTAAGACTTTTATTTCGCCAGTATAGTCGGCGTCTATCACCCCAGCACCTATATGTATACCACGTCTAAGCACCAATCCACTTCGGGGTGCAATTCACCCAGAGGTTCCTTTAGGAAGCCCTATAGCAATTCCTTTTGCCACCAGGGCCTGTCCCTTCCTGGGGATGGTTAGCGTATCCATACTATACAAGTCATGACCTGCTGCGAGCATTGATCCTCTAGTGGGGATCTTAGCGCTCTTTGCTAGTCAACAGACTCGGATTCTCAGTGGCTCTGAGCTTTCATCCGGGTCTTCTGTCTTCGATATCTGTTCATCCTCTGGGCTGGGATCGAGTTCCATGCCTTTTGTGGCGGTTAGTCTTTTGTCCCCATGGTTTTTCCATACCACAGCGATTTGTAAGAAGTTTTCTGGCTTCAAGATTGATTGTTCACTATGGGTAGCTCCCCCTTCAGGGTGGAACTCTGGCCATCTACTCAATGCATCTGGTTTCCCGCCTCAGGTTCCTGGTCAGTAAACAATGCAGAAGTTAAAATCCACTAGCTTTTGGGCCCACCGAATTTGTCTTGCACTCCATGCCTTGGTGGTGAGGAAGTACAGTAAATTCTAATGGTCCATGTAAACAGTGATGGGGACTTCAGTTCCTGCCAAGTAGGGGCGCCATTCTTTTAAGGCTTCCACAATTGCCAACTATTCCTTGTCATGAACATCGTAGTTTCATTCTGCAGGGCTGAACCTTTGTGATTGGAAAGCTACAGTGTATAGTTTTTTCTTTACAAGCTGTGATAGAACACAGCCAAGTGCAAAATCGCTTGTGTCAGTTTCCACTATTGTCTCTTTCCTGTGGTCAAAATGGCAAAGAATTGGTGCCATCACAAATTGTTCCTTCAGGAATTCAAAACCTTCATCCTGTTCTCTTCCCCAGGCAAAATGTTTGTAATTTCCTTTCAGGAGCTCTGTAATTGGTTTGCAAATTGCCGAGAAATCTTGGATAAATTATCAGTGAAAATTTGAGAACTCCATGAAGATTTGTATGTCTTTTACCGATTTTGGCGGCTTCCAATTTGGAATAGACTCCACTTTTTTCTCGCTGATGGAGACTCCTTTTGTGGTTACTACATAACCAAGAAATTCCATCGTGGTAATGTGAAAGTAAGACTTTTGCAATAGAGACTGCCAGTTGATATTCTCTTAGGCATGCTAACACCTTTCGCACTAGTTCCACATGGCTTGCCTTATCTGCTGAGTAGATGAGAATGACATCCATATAGACCACAACCCCATGATCCAGGAATTCTCTTAATATTGTGTTCATCATTGCTTGGAAGGTAGCTGGGACATTAACCAGCCCAAATGGCATGACTTTGTATTCAAAGTGCCTGTAGCGAGTCGGGAAAGCTGTCTTCCATTCATCTCCCTCTTTAATCCTAATCAGGTGGAACCCGTCTTTTAGGTCTAATTTAGTAAAGATTGTTGAGCCGATGACTCGGTCTTGTAACTCCGTCATCAGCGGGAGTAGGCATTTATTGAATATTGTAACTTTATTGATGCCTCTATAATCAATGCATAGGTGTCAACCACCATTTGGCTTTGGTACAAACAGTATTGGAGCCTCACATGGCACCATACTAGGTCTGATTTTTCCTTGTTCTAACATCTCATTTAGGTATATGCTTAGAGCCTCTGATTGAGAGGCGGAAAGCTGGTACATGGGTCCCCAAGGGGGACTTTGACCTTCCTTGAGGTCAATTGCGTGATCGAAGGTCCTTCTTTACAGTAATTCTTCCGCAGCCGAAGGTAGTCAAAGGTCCATATAATCTAGGTATTCTTCTGGCAACTGGCTGATAACCAGTTCCCTGCTCTCATCAATAGAGCTTACCAGAGCAACAACTGTCGTGTCTGGATCGTGTGCTATGTCATCATCCCATTCAAATTGTTCATTCCAGTCACACCATGTACCTGGACCACAGTGGTCATGATATATCTGGTTTTGAAATTCCCACCTATCTGAGTAGATTATGTTAGATATGGGATGTTCTGTCAACCATCCATAGGGTATTATCGTCCCCCATCTATTCGTAGGTGCCTCTTCGCAGGAGACTTCAGTTGTGTGGCGATTCACCCCTATATCCATTTTTATGGGGGTAGTATATTGTTTGCCACTGGCCTTGGTGATGTTACCCGTAAAGCCTTTAATCGGAATGTGATTTGTGTGAGTTTTACAGGGTACGTCTAATTCTTGTACCAATTTTTCGTTTAAGACAAAAACATCAGCCACCGAGTCTAGCAAGAATTAGATATGGTAGTATTTTCCTTTAATGTGGAGGTGTGCATGACCTTCCAAGTGCTCGTAGAGGGTAGGTTGCGGGTCAATAAATAGGCGTCGCTTACCCGATGGCTCCATTTCGATATGTTTTTGCTTCATCATTTTTTATAACCAGAATGTGGTATGGACTTCAAGAGGTCCTTTTGTGCTTAATGAGGCTTCGAGAGTTCTTCTTGAGCAAAACCTTTGTCTAGATGAGTATGTTGATCTGGCGTACCTAGGTACTTGAGGTCTTTAGTGCACTTGGAGGAATATTTGGCACAAAGAGATAATAGTACTATGGTGTACTTTAGTGTATTCCTGGATTTTTATACAGATGTTCCCTGTGGGGTGTACAAAAAATGATGGTTCCCTTGGGACAAAAGATAAAACTTCCTGGTCCCAGGTTAAGATGTGTACCGAGCGAAGTCATGTTGGTTCTAAGGTATAATCGGTGTAGGTGTTAATCATTTTATTCTTGTAGTTTTGTATAGTTACGTATGCAGGATGTAAAGCTTTTGAGTTTACTATAACGCCCAGGTTATTTCGACCAATCAGGTCTTCTCAGGTAATTTGACAAGAAAAGAATATTTTACAGTTATTGAGCAGCCCACTAATAGCGGTCTTTACCCCCTGCTGAGGGGTTCCCGAATATAACCTGAGTAGTGCTTTTCTCATGGTAAAGCGTGGGTGCAATCAGCCAGTGCTATCAGCGTCGGCTAAGATTTAAGTCTGGTGCTGTGTGAGCCCCCATTGTGAGTTTGTGCCAGACCACAAGTACCCATACACCGTCGCTGTATGGTGCCATTCTATTCCTTGTCTACTGAACCCCTTTGCCTCCTTAAGCTCATGCACAGACCCGAATCAGTGTCAGGAGTAACCCTTTCAATTAGATGGTGACCAGTCCAATGCTCTTCAGCTGAGAAGAGGGTGTGTAGACCTCACTGAATTCCCCTCAATTGGATCCCGAGTTGGATAGTTCACAAAGTTGTGGTAGTGGCCTAGTCATTGCCACTTGACCAACTTGTGGTCGCCTCTCTTGGGGGGCCTGGACCTCCAATCAAGTGTTCTGTCTTTTTGGCTGTCTGCGTCGAGTTACAGAACTAACCACAGCTGCTTTTCTACACATGCCCCATTTGTGGTTGATTAGACCACAATGGGTGCATGAGCCTAGTGTTTCTTTCCTTTTGTCTACCAGAGTCTGGGGAATTCCCTCATATGCTTTCTTCCAATCCATATGTATCCGCAATGGATTGTTTTCTCCCACATGTGGATTTTGTGTCTTCCACCCCACTGTGGCTGATTTTGGCAACCGAGGCTTCTTGTTAAACCTGGTATCAGGGCTTTTATGCTTATTGCCACGCTTTCTTTTTGTGGCATTTCCTCACCCCTTTGCCATTCCCTGGGAAAGGTTCTGGCATTGTAAGAAAGATTCCTCTAGGTTGCCAAAGCCTGTTAGCGCCGTAAGCCACTCTTCATCGGAATTGCATGTCTCTCTTGAGAGCCTTCTCAGGATTTGTTCCGGGAGCTTGTCCTCAACCAGGATCCTCCATCCAATGCCTGACATTTTGGCTTTGATATTAAGGTTTTCGAGTAGAAGGAGGTATTCTTCAATGTCATTATTGTACAGGATTTTTTTCATGTCCCGTACTGCCTCCCTTTCCTTCTTGATGCCTGAATATCTGCTAATAATTCCTTGGGTAAACCTGGTCCAAGAGACCAATTCAGGGTGGAATGCAGTGCCTATAGCCCCTGTCATGCTTTTTCGGTACCATTGGGCGAAGGGTACGATGTTTTTTCCTCTCTTCCTTTTTAATGCGTAGACAATTCTATGATGGTCTTCCATCCATTGACTTAGGTTTCTAGTGAAATAGTCTTTGCAGTCCAATACCCATGTATTAATGTCCTCATAGACCTTGACCTCGAATATAGATGGTGGGTCTGCATGCTGCTTTCCTCTGGCAATTGCACTTCCCAGTATGTCTATCAGATTGTCTAGATCTGGGGCGCTCCCTTGGGGGAGCCGGCTCTCAGGTCTAGGTGTCAGACTTGGGGCTGGACCTTCACCCTTGCTGGAGCTGCTACTGCTGCTGCTGGTGTTAGGGTCCCCACCTCCAGCTCTGTGCATCATTGGGGGTCTTTGGCCCCCTCCTCCTTTTGCTCCTCCTCCTCCTCCCATTGCCTGTTGCTGGCCTCGGTCAATTTCCTTTCCTTTCTTTGGCCTTCCTGCTAAGGAGCCGGAGGAGGAAGGTGGAGCAGTTTCTACGGTTCCTTGCCTTGCTGGAATGGATGGGGTGGCTGCTGAGTGAGCTACCTCAGTTAACTGCAGCTGCACTAGTTCTCTCATTTCTGGCATTCTTTGTTCAGCAGCTCTATATTGTTCCCTGTCGATCTCGACTTGGGCTTGGACTTGTTGGATCAACTGTTCCATTTGTTGATCTCTTGTGAGGGATGCCTATCCTATCTGGTCAATATTCTGATGCAATTGAGTACTTATCTCCTGTTGTTGCTCATGTTGACCATTAGGTCTTTGTAGCTCTGCTGCTACTTGATCTTGGAAGTGCCTTCGAGATCTCTCTACCTCTTCTGCAAATGCGCTCATTTTTATATTTATACCATTTAACTCATTTTCCACTATATGTTCTCTTTGATCAAGCCTAGTACGGTAGCTTTCAAGCACGTCGACATATTGCTGGCCTCATGCGGACAGCTCATTATAGGCTATATGTTGCTTGTTTATAGATCTTGAAGTGTTCCAGTCAACTTGGCTTAGGGATTCCATAATGTGTCTTAAGATAGCCGGAACCTCCAGCTGTCTTGGGGGGCCACGTGATCCTTCTCTTGGGATAGCGGTTCTTTTCTCAATTCTTACCCATGATCTCCTTCCGCTTAAGGAGCCTGCTGGAGAAGTTCCGCTTGAGAGGTAAAGGGGGTTTTGCGTAGTGGTCGTGGCTAGTATTGATATCACATCACTAGCTGGGGAAGGGGCTCCTTCTTCCATTGGTACATCGAGCCCTGGCCCTTGAATCGCCAAGGGCATAGGTGAGTCTTATCTATGGCGATCCATGATAGGTAGTAGGTAGAGGTATTCCATAGGTAGTGAGCCTAGGTAACTTGGAGAGTATTAATATACTGTTATGCGGTAGTCCAACCGTAGATAGGGCTGGTAGGTCTAAGCCGTAAGCTTCCTGAAATAAGGTAAGGTAAGATAAAATGAAAATCGTTAAGGTAGGCTCGTATTTCCAAAAGGTGTGGAAAGAATAAGTGTAATAAAGTTTTTTCAAGAGTAAGTCAATAGATATATTAATAAGATCTCTTCTCCATTGCTTGATGTTTCTGACAGCTGGGAGTACCTCGATATTTATATTCCGCATCTGGGTTATCGCGAGCTACAATCAACTCCCATACTATCTAAGTACCTCCGTCGAAAACCTCCTAATTTTCCTAAGTGTGAACACTCTTATCCCTGAGAATATTTGCCTTACTTAGCTTTGATCTCTTCAGACTCCTATTGTTTCTGGGGGGTGTGAACACTCCTCCAGTAGGTAGTCTTCGATCTCTCTACTATATGAACATAATTTGAGTATGCCACCCTAATGGCAACTATACCAATTGTTCTGCCTCAAAACATAAAGTGATCAGCTTTAATGAATGAGCGCAGCTGTTGTGTTGCATATTGATGCATCACGAGGCCCATTGGATATATAGGGTTTTTTCCTCTGGATCGAGCCAATAGCTTATCCAGCGAAAACCTCTCATACCAATTCTCGAGTAGGCCTTCTTGGGGCACTACTTCTTTCAAAGCAAGAGGCTCGGCACTATGGCTACCCGTCGGTGCCATAGGCTCATGATATTCGATCACTAAGGTTTTTTCCCAAATTGTCCCATTACCTATCAGCCATAATCTTTAACTACTAATGTACAAAGTAATAGCTTGCTCAAAACCTAACCAAATTCCTCCGAGTCACTTCGCATGAGTCGCCAAAGGTGTCCCTCATAAACCCTATGGACAGCAACCGGTCGGACGGACGGTGACAACGTATATGGTGTTATGCTGAAGGTGTCATTTATTGTGGCTAAAGTGTCAGGACGCAACTCGGTCATAATACCGTGATGACACCTGGTCCCTTCATGGGGGCTGCAGGAATATGGTAGAAAAATCCTGAGTAAAGGCTGTGTAACTTTGGCCCTTTTTCCCATATGCCTAACAAAGAAGACTGACGATCAAAGAATGAGAATCCTTCTCAGGAGAAAGAGACAAATTGAGAAACTGGCTTGGACAGCTGCGAGTCTACTTTACAGCAACAAGATAGGCAGAAGGACATGAGGAAGAAAAAATGACATAAACCTCGAGTTTACTGACAGGGGATGCAAGCAGTTGGCTCACACTATTTACAGAAGGAACTAGTACAGCAACCTGGCAAACATGGCCAGATTTGGTAGAGACACTACAAAATCAGTTTGGGGTGGTAGACCCAAAGGGAGAAGCAAGGATGAAACTAAGGGAATTGGTGCAAGGCACCAATTCAATGATGGAATATTGGAATGCCTTTCGGCTAATACTAATAGAAGTATATATGGATGAGGCCACAGCAAGTGAATGGTTATTCCAAGGTATGAACAAAAAGTTACAAGATGAATATAGCCACCTAGACTAGGTATTAGAGGGATCAGAGGTATTGGCAAAATGGGCAATAGAAAAAGAAATGAGGCTGACTACCATCAGATATCTTCAAAACAAGAGAAACAAACAACAAGAATGAGAAACCCCAAGGAACACCAATGGTACCTATAAAGCCACCCCTAGCTCGACTGCTAAGGGGAAACCAATAGACCTAGATGCAATGAACCACCGAAAACTCCAGAGACTTCCTAATAAGGAGTTCCAAAAACAAAGGCAGGAAAAGCTATACTTCCAGTACAGAAACAAAGGACATTTTGCACGAGACTGCAGAGTCAAAAACATCAAGATATCATCAACAGAGGTGGAAAAGGAGGAAATGGAGGAAAAAGAAACTTTAAATGATAAAAGTCCCCAGTAGAAGGTGGTCTGAGGGACAACCAGCCAAAAGCCATCACGAAATCAAAATTATGCTCATTACACTCAAGCATATGCTCTACAGAACCCTTGGATTACAAATCTGACCATATCATGATCAAAGTACAGCTTTACAAAAAAAAAAAAAAAAAAATAACAACAAATGCTATGATTGATTCAGGAGCTATGGAAGACTTCATTGACCACAATTTCACTAATAGACACCAGTTACCCCTGAAGAAAATCAGAAAATCAAAAGATATATACACAATTGACAGTACTGTTTTGGAAGCAGGACCCATCAGTCAGATAGCAGAACTATCAATGGATATAGGAAACTACAGGGAGAAGACTACGTTCCTTGTGGTCAATTTTGTCAAACACAAATTAATCCTAGGAATGATATGGTTAAAGAATCATGGACCAAGGATTGACTAGATAAAAGAAAAAGTCACCTTTGATAGCAAAAAATGCAAGACCGTATGCCTTAACAGTTCGCCAACAGTATATGCAGTACCAGAGGAACAGGCCATAAGAGAGAATCCGGAAAGTCGTATTCTACCAATCAACATGAGAGAAGACTTAGAAGAGCCAGAAAGCCAGATTCAACATCTAGTCCCTATCAGTGGACAGGATAACCAGGAAAGCCAATAGGTGGTTATCAAGAAATTAGAAAAGAATGTGAAAATAACAACAAGAGCATCGCATCTGGCTGTAGGTTATGACCTGCACAGCATAGAAGAAGTAGTTGTCCCAGCACATGCAGAAAAACCTATTAGAACAGCGATTGCCATAGGACTTCCTAAAATCACCTAGGCTAGAATTGCACCAAGATGTGGATTGGTGACCAGGAAAGGCCTAACCATTAACGCCGGAGTAATCGACGCAGACTATAGAGGTGAAATTAAAGTACTATTGGTAAACCTATCAGAAAATGACTGTAAGGTTAGCATAGGAGACAGCATAGCACAATTGATAATCGAAAAAATTGTCATGACAGACTTGCAAGAAGTACAAGAAATAAAAGAAATAGAAAGGGGAAGTGCAAGCTTTAGCAGCACCGACAAAAAAGAGGAAGAACAGCCAGAAAAAGACCTCAACATATCCTTCTTTTTGGCTAGAGCATTCAGAAAAATGTACTGAAAAAAGTACCAGACAGGTATCCTAAGATGGAATGAAAATGAGACTTCCCTAGCAGCCACAACAATTAGTATGGAACTTGCCCTAAGCAAGGGAAAGGATAGGATTAAATCAGCAAAGGAAATAGTCCCAAAAGAGTGCCACAGATTCCTGGAACTCTTTGGAGAAAAAGAAAGGATGGACTTACCCCCTCATAGATATATGGACCATAAAATTGAATTGGAAGAAGGAAAGACACCTCCATTTATGACTCTATCCTAATTAGGGGAGAAAGAGCTCAAAGTTCTAAGAAGTTATTTGGTGGAAAACTTGGATAGAAGATGTATCAAACCATCTTCCTCATCAGCTGGAGCAATAATCCTACTTGTCAAAAACAAAGATGGGGGACTAAGACTATGCGTAGATTATCAAGGACAAAATGCAGTATCCAAAAAAGACCAATATCTACTACCTCTCATAAGCAAAGCATTGGACCACCTAAGGACGGCCCGATACTTTACCAAACTAGATATCAAAGATGCATACCAAGATATTTGTATACAGAAAGGAGATCAATAGAAAACAGAATTTTGAACCAGGTATGGACTATATGAATATATAGTCATGTCATTTGGGTTAGCAAATGCCCTGGTAACATTCCAATGATGGGTAAATACAACCCTCAGCAAATACCTAGATGTTATCTGCATCGACTACTTAGATGACCTATTAATTTATTCTGATACTTTGGAACAACACTGAAAGGATGTGCACAAGGTACTAGTAAAATTAAAAGAAATCAGAGTCAAACTCAAACTGACAAAATGTGAATTCCACAAAAAAGAGATTGAATACTTAGGATTCATCATTAATCTGGAAGGGGTGAGGGCAGATCCTATAAAAACATAGGCTATAAGGGAATGGAAAGTACCAGAAAGAGTCAAAGCAGTACAGTCCTTTGTAGGATTCTGCAACTTTTATCAGAGATTCATAGAAGGATTTAGCAGAATGGCCAAACCCTTATATGAGTTAACAAAGAAAAACCAAAAAAGGGATTGGGAAAGAAAGCTCAAAAAGCCTTGGAGTAACTAAAAGAAAAACTTACCACTGCAACCATATTACATCACTTTGACTCAGATCAGCCCATAATGATAGAAACAGATGCATCCAATTATGTCAGTTCTGGTATCATATCACAACAAGATGAAAAAGGAATATGGAAACCAGTGGTGTACCGATCAAAAACCATGACCAAGGCAGAATGCAATTATGACATTCATGATAAGGAATTATTAGCAATAATGCAAGCACTCAAGCAGTGGTGAAAGTATATGGAAGGGAGCACTCATACAGTAAGAATACTCACAGACCACAAAAACCTGGTACCATTCACCACTACAAAGGAGCTAAATGGGAGGAAAATGCGATGGAGCAAAGAATTAAGCTAGTATAACATCAAGATAGAATATAGACCTGGAAAAGAAGGAGGGAAACCAGATGCACTCACCAGAAGGTTGTATGACCTACCAGGAGAAAATAACATAAGGAAAACTCAGAAGGCAAGAATTCTCTTACCAAAAAAAACCTTTATGGATGAAGGATATAAATCCGGGAAGGAAGAAATCAACACCACAGAATTACAGGAAATAGAAACTACGATCAAAAATGAAATCAAGGAAAAAACTGGAAAGAATCAGCAAATGAGAAAAATAAAGTAAGCCCTCAAAAGGGGGGACAAGGAATTTCCAAAAATAGCTTTAGGGCTATGGGAATAGAGGAAAGGGTACCTCTGGTATGAAGGAAGGATATGGCTACCAGAGAATGAACCTCTTTGGATGAAAGTGATAGAACCAAACCATAACGCACTACAATGCAGTCATGAGGGAGTGGCAAAAACCATGGAGCTAGTACATGCACTTACAACTGGCTAGAAATGAGAAATGATATTAAACAATATGTCAAAAATTGTGACATGTGCCAAAGAATAAAACCAATACATCATACACTATATAGACTACTACACCCACTAGAAAGCTCTGAGAAACCAGGGAAATTGATCAGCATGGACTTCATTACAGATTTACCAGAATCGAATGGTTATGATACAATATGGGTTGGAGTAGACCGCATGACCAAAATGCCACACTTTATTCCCTGTCATAAAGACATGAAAACAATACAGTTCATTCAACTATTCACGAAAAATATTTTCAAATTGCATGGACTACTGAAAGACATCATTAAAGATCGAGTTTCAATATTCACATCAGACCTATGGAAAGAAATAACAAAAAAATTGGACATCAATTGAAAACTGAGCACAGCCTATCACCCACAGACAGATGGATAAATAGAAAGAACATATTCATCATTGGAACAATTCCTACAAGTATATGTACAATACTCTCAAAAAGATTGGGAAGAATAGCTGCCTTTTGCATAATTTACCTACAATAACTCAATACAAGAAACAATTAAAACAACACCATTCTATATGAACTATGAACATCACCCCATTAATGAGCCTATGGGTCATGAGATGATGATAAAAATATTAAAATGAGAAGACATGAGTCAATTACACAATATAATCAAGACAGAGATTATCTCAGCACAACAGATGATGAAGGAAAATACCAATCAACACTGAAAACTGGATCTGAGACTAAAACCAGGAGACGAAGTCTGGCTTGTGGCCAAAGATATTCACACTACATGACCATCCAAAAAACTAGATTACAAGAAACTTGGACCTTCTGAGATAATAGAAAGAGTGGGAAGAAAAGCATATAAACTGGCACTCCCCCCCTCAGCGAAGAACAAACACCTAGTTTTCCACATCATCAAACTCGAACTTTATCAAAACAATTGTTTACCTTCAAAATGAAAAGAACCACCTCCTCCTATAGAGATAGAAGGAGAAAATAAATACGAACTTGATCAAATTGTTGACTTTAGACAACACTATGGTAAGCTACAGTTCCAAGCTAAGTGGACAAGATACTCCCCTAACCATGATTTAGGGTGGTGCTCAGCTCAAAATTTTAGCAATGCCAAATATGCAATTGAACACTTTCATTGAGAAAACCCAGGAAAGCCTAGTCAAGGAAGAACAAATGAGTGACAAAGACTGGATCAACCTGGCAGACCTTCCCCCATCTGCACAAATTACACCCAAACAAAAAAGCACAATCAGATAAGTTGGACAGGATGCTTCGACAATGGATGCCAAACACATTTTATAGAGAAAAACGGGACCAACTATTAGCCAAGAGAAAAACATTGGACACCATTAGCCTCACCACCCCTGATACTACCCATGATGACATGGGAACAACCAATATCCCCAGACCCATGTATGCTGTCATTGTCGCCATGCGATAACAATATCCTACTGGGAACAAGTCAAGCAAAGTTTTCAGGGATGAAAACAAGCAGAAGGGGGGGCAAAAAATCTTGCCAAAGGTCAAAAAACAAAAGAAATGTAACCTGGGGGAGCCTAGTACAGGAGGAAATCCCACAAAAACCAATCAATACATATACACGTAAAGAAATATACAATCAGGTGGGCAATACACTGTTGCCAAGATCAGCAACAACAACCCCGTGGCCAAGGTCAAGGACCAACTCCATGGAACAAGACACGATGAAAGGTCTATATGATCAAATAGGTCACCTACAAACAATGTTAGAGGAGTCTCCAATAGATAAGAGACTCTTCGAAGAACAAGCAAAGATGTGGGAAAGGACGGGAAGGACTCTCCAGATGGAAAAAGCAGATTTGGAGAGAAAGTTAAGAGTCCAACAGATAAGATGAGGATGGGTGGCATGGAAGGTGGTAATTACGGCAAAGAAATTGGAGACAAAAGAGAGGGAGAACAAATTGCTGAAGGAATCAATGAAAAGAAACAATTGGGAACTACGAAAGTTATCAAAGAGCCAGAACCAATTGGCAGAAAAAAGGGATAATGGACTATTGGCCTAATGGGACTTAGGCCATAGGGAAGGGGGAGCTAGTGTTACAAATCTAGCATGGAAAATGGTTTTCACAAGACTCATGATTATCAGGTCATAGGTTTCTTATAGTTTTGTGTACATGACCAATTAGGTCATTTGAGTTTCACACATGACTTGCACTTGTGAATCATAGTTGTTATATTTTGAATTGATTACATAGTAACTCATTTGAGTTATAAGATTGTTTTGCACACATCACTTAGTTGAAGTCATGTGAGTTTCGCTCATGACCTATTTAAGGTCATGTAGTTATTATGTTATGCAAATGTATGAATCACAGTTGTGACTCATAATAGTTATTGATTTGTAAGAGGGTTGTGGGAAGGACTATATAAGGAGGAGGATACAATGTAGTAGTTAGTTCTTCATGCAACCACCTAAGTTATTTCCTAAGATATAACTTTCTGACTTGATGAATATAAAATACATTTACACTCTTTACTAAAAAGAAGAAACCTTGTGATATCTTCCTTATATAGATAAGGAAGAAGTGAACAGATAACTTAGTCTTAGAAAGACTAAGTACATATAAGAACTTAGTCTTAGGAAGATTAAGTAAAAAGATTAACAACTATGGAGTTGAGTATTTACCCTATTAAGATATCTAATAAAGCTTGATATAGTATCATTGCCTGTTGCACAGTTATACAATAGGAGTGATTGAGTAGGCAATCCTAACATAGTGTATTACTTCGGTCTCCTAAGAAAAAGAATTAGCTTAGTACATATTCTTTAAGAATTTATTTATCTTTACCTTCAGGATTGTCCCGAAAATCCTCTTGCACCTCCTTACAAAACCTTTCAAAATCTTCAGACTTATCAAGGTCACTTACATTTGTTGTGAAAGGTTAAAGGTTGATGGTTGAGAGAAGGGAGAAAAAAGAAATGAAAGAACCTTTATTGCTACAAAGCCATACCTTTTTTCACCCTTATCCTGTTAGTGTTCCTTTTCACCAGTTGTGGGGCTTTCTTTGATCACCCTCCTCTTTGCAAATTGTGAATCATCTCTATCCCATCAACCATGCATCCCCAATAGCTGTTGATTCAGTAATAGCTCTACCCTTTATCTAGATACTTCATCCGGCCACACACCACAGGGTCCCAAGTACACCCAATGTCGAAACACTGAACAAAGTGCACTGTAGTGACTTACCAAAGGTGCAAGAAGTAGAACCAAACCCATCAGGTACTAGTATTAAATCCGGAATAAAGCCCAAACAATGAATTCAACCCAAGAAGAAATCTTCACCCACTATCATTGCACATCAATCAACCGAATCATGGGAGATGATGCATCAATACATGATAGGTGACATGGAAGATGTTCAGTTGTTGAGGTTTAGCTATTTATCACCCAGCAGAAAAAACAAAAGAGGAACAAAATGAACAGAAGGGAAGCAATACCTATGATATCAAATATTCTTTGCAGTTGACACAGGAATAGCAGCTAACCTTTGTATCTTCCTATAACTCATAGGTTTTGTGAAGTTTCTATATGCTAGAACTACAGAATGAACATGTGGCGTGATTTGTTTGCCTAAATAGTATGTAAATTAGTTGTTATCCAAACTCTTCACTCATTTGAAGACTTACCACCTACTGTCGGACTCGTGGATGGCCTACAGGTACATTACGACAAACTGCATGTAGTTCATTTGTGACGCCAACAGTGGGTCCCAGTCTTCTATTTATAGCCATCTATATTCCTTAGCAGTAATCAAGGAGGACCACCCCTCAACACCTTACATGAGAGATCTCCCACAATACCATATTATGGGTTTTGAGATTCCGGTACAATGATATACAAATGTGATAGGTGAATTACATGAAGGTGGGATAAATGTATAAAATCCTTTGCCCCTGAGGCCTGGCGCCAAGTTGCAAAAGTGTCCAGATACCTTTTTACCTTGCCAAGTAGATGAGATAAGATAAACACTGATTCGTACACGGCTAACAAAATGGCCCAAACATCCCAAGACGCTCAGGAAACAATTTAGTTTCATGGTGCCCCCCTAGGTTTATAATATTATGTTGGGGGAATAGTTTATTTCGCTTAGCCCTTGATTACTGAGAAAATAAAAAAATGTAGATATTCATATCAGTCCACCGACGAGAGGACAAGAATGGGTCCTGGCAAGAGAGACAAAAAATCGGGAAGACAGACTTCTCAAAAGAAAAACAAACGTAAAACCGGAATGTCGATTGAAAGGGGGACAAACACTACTAGTCATAGGCAAAGACCGCTCACATAGCTGGAAGTCGAATAGTTCTCCATAGGAAATACGAATCTGTCGAAGGGAATCACCTGTAAAAGAAACGAAAGAAAAATGGAAAAAGGGAAACAAAATATATTCACTCTTGTAGTCAATACTACATCACTTTTCGCGTCCTATCTCTTCTGCTCATTGTCTCTAGCTCCCACTCCCTTATGTACAAGCTGTGTAAAAACTATGTATAGTTGCCCCTGATAAATAAATCCACCGCAGGGCAACGCACACTAACTACAAACAGTCCCAGCTAACTAAATCTCACGATAACTCTTTTAGTCATACAAACCACAGCAATTAACTAGAGCTCACCCACCGTTTTTCCATCCCCACATTACTTTACAATCACCAAGATCTTTGCCTAGTGACTGTAAAAGTGAAAAAAGGTGAAGAAAAAAACAAAATAAGGAACTATCAAGTCAAATTAATCTAATATACGAAAAACTATTATCTAGTTTTTATATTTTGGTTCTCTGACTTCGGGGAAGTGGTTATTTGGGGGTATTCGATGCTGCCGGATGACCTTGTTTGCGCTGTTTTCCTTTTGAAGTAGGAACTTCCTGTATTATTGATGAAGGAGGCGATGAAATTGAGGGGGAAGGCCGCGATATAGGTGGGGAGGTTGGCAGGACTTCGGTTGGCATAGAAAAATATGCTGGCCATGATGTTGGTGTGGCTGGTGGGGAGGAGAGGGGGGAAGAAATGATTGGAGGCATGGAGGCATGGAGTCGGGCTGGCCAGAAATACTTCGATGCCCTGATCCTTTACCCTTATTCAATCTTTCTTCCTTGCTATCTGGAATAACTCTCTCTTCAGAGATAGTATTCCTTCTTTTATCCTTCCGCTAGGGTGGCCGAGAATACTTTCCTCTTGCCTGAGTAGATGGAGGGGGCTGAGCTCTAACATTAAGCGTTCCAAGCTCGATAAATTGTTCTCGCCCTGCTGCCCTGACCCTATTTTTGACCGGGCGGCCTCTATCTTCTCCATCATCATCCTCACTATCCTCTTCACCCTCCGCAATGTCTTCTGACTCTTCTGTATCCTCCTCTTCAAAGGATTCGGGGTCTTCAGGATCTTCAGGATCTTCAGATTCTTGTAGCTCTTCAGATTCTTCGGACCCTGTGGACTCTTAGCACACCGACTCTTTGGACTCCTCCTCGGTTTCTTCCTCCTCTTCCTCATCACAAGTCCTTTTGTCTGTTATTCCAGTTGTTTCTCCTTGCTGAGTTGCCATCACGGTTTGTCTTGTTCCCTTTTTTGGTGACTTATTTTTTCTTTCTTTCAACTAATTGGTGCAGTGTAAGTTAGTAGAGAATTATTATGGAAAAGCTGTTAAGAAGAATTAAAACAGTAAAGAAAACAAATAAAAAAATAAGCAAAAGTAAAGTGCTTACGGCTTCTTCCTCAACTTCAAGGTTTCCTCATGCACGTGCACAATAAATATGTCTTGCATGTGTGAAGAGAGGGGAATTAACTCGTCCATGGGAACCGTGGACAAGTATAAGGTGGCGAAGGTGTGGTTTTCAGTCGATTAAGACCTCTGGAAGATGTTGTGAAAGAACATGGGTGCGGAGGATAACTGTCTTATTCCCTTTCCAGGAACAGATTGCAACAGTTTTTTTTTTATTTATTATCATACGGCACCGGAGTTCATTTGGAAAAATGTAAAATCGTCCTCGCATAGGCCAGGCAGGAAAGTTGACGTGAGTTTGTACACGTTTTGGTGCATTGCTCTAGTCACCTAAGAAAAACAATTATATTAGTAGATATTCTTTAGGGATTTATTTATCTTTACCTTCAGAATCGCGTTCACAATCCTCTTCCACCTGTTCACAAAACCTTTCAAACTCATTACGCATATCGAGATCACTCGCGTTTGTTCTGAAAGGGTAATAGGTGACGGTTGAGAGAAGAGACAAAGAAAGAAAGTAAAGAGCTTTGGTTTCTACAAAGTCACCACTTTTTTGCCCCCCACCCTCTTGGCATTCCTTGGCACTTCTTGGCACTAGTAGTGCAGGCTCCCTTGATCACCCTCTTCTTTGTAAATTGTGAATCACCCCGATCCCTTCAAGGAACTATCCCCAATAGCAGTCTCTTCACTATTCCTGAAACACCCTAAAAATGGCGGCATTGTTGATAATTTCTGATTCAACAAGTTTACCTATGAAGTAACTGTTTGCTTCAATAATCTTGCGCCCTCTGTTTCACACTCTTATTCCTCCTAATGTTGGAATTTGTATCAGCCCACTCCTAGTCTTCTAGTATCTACTGTCACAAGTGATGCTGTGTGACTGTGTACCTCATCTTGTTGGATATAAGCCTATGGCATCTCTATGAAGGGTATCGCTTCCTTTGGCTTCTTCTCCTTCTCTTTTTCTCTTCTTTTCACTCCCTGCCTGCTCGACGACAACTGGTTTAATGTCAACTCAGCCCCTCCCAGGTCAGTGACGGTATCGCCCAGTGCACCATCACCTTAAGGGCAGCCCGAAAAGGCATATTGAAGTATGTGCGCATCAATAATGAAACTTTGTGTGTTGCACATGTGGAGTATCTTCAAACCAGGGAATCTGGTGTTATTTTACCCTACATATGAGACTGCCTCCCGCATCCAGGAACAGTCCCAGGATTTCTTTATAAAAATTTCTTCTTCTCCTCCATCCATGGTTCCTCCATCCATGCTCCGGCCACACCGCTCGCGAAGAGGTCTTCACTAGGACACTTCACTTTCCAATAGCTTCCCTGCATCGTACACACTCACTATAATTGTTTCTCTTTTTCTAAATTGATAATTCACCATCTGGTTTTCAAGCCTACTCCTACCTGTTTCATATTTCTAAAAGACTAATGTTCATTTTTTTGGGGAAAGATTTTCCCTCTGACGCCTTGGCACTGGAAGTCCTTGAGGTTTGGGCGCTGATCCTCGATCTTTTTTTGTTGCTTTCTTCTCGCCTCTTCTACCCCCGCAATCACTACCAGAACGCCGTCTGCAACAACCTTGGTATCAAAACTTTTAACAAGGAACTCGGGTTACCGCTAAATGCTCCACGTATTCATTACTCCGAGCTTTGCTTGTTTGTTAATTATTAATAACCGTACCAACAGAAACTATGGTGGTGAAGACCATTCTGATCTCTCAGGAGACATCTTAACTGGTGGGACATTTCTTGTTTCCAACAAAATTATTTTTATGTCCAGATGCTAATTTCCTCATGTTATTGCTAAAGAGCTTGCTCTGCAGGAGGGTGGGGATACACCTTCTCAGACACTTTCTCTATGTGAGAGTTTGTCGCATAATCTTACCCTTGCCACTTGTAGTGTTCCTATTGATGGAGGCGCTGGGTTGGCCTCAACTGAAAGATGTGGTCGCGCAGATGCTACTGTAGGAGTAGTCAAACAGTCAGCTTCTGGCGCTGGAACCAGTGCCTTAGTTCCTCTGCCCGAGAGGAAGAGAAAGTTTATCAAAACTTCTGCCTCCTCTGAGATTGATGAGGACATGCTTGTTACCAGATTTCCTCACTAGTTTGGGTGGTAAAACTGGAACTCAAAAAGGTATGATAATCAGTCTGGATTTACACAGCTTCTACCGGTCCATTACTAATTCATTTCTGTAGGCTGTCATGAAATGAACTGGCCTCGACCGATCCAATGCCTCCAGAGGAAGTCAATTCCATCAGATATTAATTTAACGCATTGTGAGCAATCTAGAGCCCAAAGAGAGGTTCTGAGATAACAAAGACTGTGTCTGAGTTTACCACGAACGATTCTAAGATAGAATTTGAGGACAATTTGGACTCTCTCAACGGGGTTTACGATGTGGCTGCCACAGGGCCGGATGCACTATCGAGCTACCTTACGCCAGGAGCCTAGGATCTTGTATAAAAGAAAATACTTCCAAGAGCTTGAAAAACAGCAGTCACCGAACAACTCTTATGAGTTCTTGGATGGTCGACGAAGATCAGTTGGTGGAAGAAGTGGAAAAAAAAATGATGCCCTTTGTATTCCCATCTCAACGCATCTCGTTTCATGCCGCAACCTCCAGTTTCTCATGGCGGTAAAGAGACGGAGAGGGTTGAAGAAATCAACAGTGTTTTTGCTTGGATAGACGACGTCGTTATCTCAGCACGTCATATGTCGGAAACCAAGACTACGACATCTCCGATGACTGATGATCTGATTGATCGTTCCACTACCAATTTGTTGTTGCCAGGAGCTCTCCAAGAGTTGTACCTTTCACCTTGGCCCACCAGCTTCCGGCCCACTGTTCTAGCGGGATCTCAATGTTCGATCTCGATTACGACTACTTGGGCCCTGCAGCTTCACCATATTTAAAACCTGCCACTATTACTACAGGCTTAAACGCAGCGCCACCTACCGGTGATCTGTTACTAATGGATTTGGACATCGATGCCTTGGATTCTACCGGTAGCGGAGGTCCAAATCATTCTCTCTCCCTTGTCTCATAGAATGATCACCAAGGCACAATTCCAGGTATCGGGTGCCTTAACTACCCCAATCCCGTCTCAACTATGAGCACCCTATGAGTATCTACTATTCAAACGCAAGTGGATGATATGCGCACCGTGCTGGAGGTTTTGATTTCAGCTCCCGGGGAAACTAAAGCGGAGCGAAAAGAAACGCGTTCTCCTATCTCGGGCCTATCATTTCAGCCAGTGTTCCCAAGCGTCCAGTCCGTCCGTCTTTTGCCTAGGACGGGACGGACGCCGGTTTCTGGGACTCTGCCCTGGACGGACGCCCGTCCTGTAGTCCGTCCTAACCTTCGCCCGGGACGGACGGCCGGGCCCTATAGGTGTCTCACATGCATGATCTATTTTGGGTACAGTAAGTCTGTAGTCATATCGAAACCAAACATTTATATTCTGATACTAATAACATAGTAACTCCCTCTCGGTACATGTAGCAAATCCCCCCATCCACACGTACTGAAACTAACCAATCTGTGCACTCACATCGGAACCTGGTTCAGAGCAACCGGAACCTATGCTCCTCCCCAGAACCAACTTTACTGCTCTGTCCTCTAAATCCTTCAGGATTATCTCTACATCCGTAACCCGCTTCTCCGAAATTAAGCCAGCCTTACGCCATGATTTCATACACTCAATTGCCTCTATAACCTCATCCCCTAACCAAAGTAATAGAAAATTGAGTGTTCGGAATAGGATATTTATCGTGCATGGGATTGCTTTCCTGTTCTCTTGAAAAATCCAAGCCTATTTATTCCCCTGTTCGAGACCGTATGAAAATATTGTATTAAATGCGTCCCTGCTACGAGATAACCACTTACACTGTGGGACGATCATCCATTATTCTGTAGTTTATGAAATACCTATAGGGCCCTACAGATGACGCCCGAAGCCTGCAGATGACGGCCGGAAGATGCCATTTTCCATAAGACTGCAGGGCCCGGGCGTCAACCCGCAGGACGGCCGTCTTTACGAAAGACGGACGCCATGCCCTGCCGTCCTTACCCACCCGCCCAGGACGCTCGGGACTACCAGCCCGCCAGGGCCCTGTAGGGCGCCCGGGACGGTTGGGAACACTGATTTCAGCTACTACAGCATAGCATTCTGAAGTTGGACATTGCGCCTGGATCCGCTTGGTCAAAGGGAATGCACGGGAACCCAGCGTTGCATCGCTTACTTTGAGACCTACCCGACAGAACCCACCTCTGAGAATCCCCGCGGTGGGGTTTTAACTGTCTCCCAAAGCGCTAGGGGGGTGGTCAATCCAAACGGTTCCACACGGGTAACTGTTGGCTTTAATACGGGCGGCCGTGCTGGTCTCAAAAATATTAACAACATGGCATGTAGTTCCTCAGGGAACAACAACCGTACCGTCTCCAATGGCACCACCGGCTCGGGCCAGGTAAAACGAACAGTAGGACAGACTCACGGCCGCCCAGTTCGTGCTATTTCTTATCCTCTTATTCCTACTCTCCCTCAACGTACTATCACCTTCGCACCTCCGGAGCCTGCCCACTCTACCTGGTCTCACTCAGGATTATCTTTCAAGGTCCTCTCTTTTCTGTTGAAATTCACGATACTTCCATACCGCTGTAATGTTAGTAGGAGTTGCACAAGAAAGAGAGATGTTACAGGATTAGTGTGTTTGGGACATTGTTTGATATGTCACACTAAAGGATGCAAGGAAAGGTAGTTAGCGGTAGCAGGAATGTTTGGGAGGTTTCAGGAATTAGCTAAGGATTAAGGATGTCATAGATTAAGAGTTTGTTTGAGGATGAGACGAATTGGTGTCGGACTATGGCAGTTAGGAAACAGATAAGAAACGGTTAGGAAACGCAGGAAGAAGCAGGAAGGTATTAGGACTGTCGGAGAACAGTCAAGGGGAAAGGGAGAATGTTTTAGTAGAAGTTTGAAGGAGCTGATCGGAGGACGTTGTGGAAGACTGGGAGAGAGCACGGAAGTCACTATGGATGAGGCTGAGAGAAAATGTTGTTAAGTGACGATTTGTTATATAAAGGACACCTCCGGTAGCTTAGATAGAACAAGACACAAGACAACGAGCAAAGAATTTCCTGCACAATCCTACCTAATTTTATTAAAGATTTGGTTACCTAAACTCAGGGATGATGGCACTCTTGGGTGTGTAGCAAACATGACTGACCCGAACCACACCAAACCCTACGCAAGTCTACAAATACCCCCTTGATTTACTTCAATCGACAAAATTGTAAAGAAGGCAGTTACGACTCTCGCCATCACGAACTCCCAAACACAAAGTCACCCGTTAAATCTTCTCTAAAGTAAGTTTGATAACACTACAGCAGAGGAAGGTGAGGCGACCTGTCGTCAAGTATCTTTCTCCCATTTTTCAGCATCATCCCGCTACTCCTCCCCGCTACCCTGAATCACATTTCCTCCTCATATACTGCACTTCCTCATCTCCTCCCACAAACAGCTGGTTAACGACCATCTTCGTACATCTCACTCTCATGATTGTCCCCCACCTCCTCCTTCTTCCTTCTACTCCCCCTCTGCTCCTCCATTCCGTTCCACTTCTAGAAACTGACCCAGTCTGGACCTCTACTTCATTGAGTTTTATTTCCTCTGCCCCACAAGCTTCAACCTGCCTCACTTCATTAACAATTATACTCTCGTCCTTGCCTTTGGATCACCATTTTACAGAAATGGCACAGGAATTTGGGGGTGTTTCTGCCGTGAACCTTCTCCCGTCATTGCTTATTGTGGACCCTCTATCCCAAAAGCTTCAGCAAACACTAGCTTCGTTAATGAGAGAGATTCCGCAAGAATCTCTGCAATGCCTGCAACAACCGCGTCTCTCCAGGTTCATGAGGACACTCATTCGGTGTCGTCTGGATTTACACCTTCCAGCTCGGTCTCCACCAAACTATCCGCACTCATCCCGGACGAGAACAAACTCCGATTCTCCACCGCTGTCGACTTGGCCGACAACATTGAAGCTAAAATTGAAAGAATTTCTTGAATCAGAAACCGGTTGCTACATGCTTGTTAGCCGCGTTGCATAACACATGGTTGAACCCATCGAGGAGGCAACCGAGGGACTGGGTATTCGCAAAGCGGCCCGATTCACCTACGAGCAGACAATGAAATCGTTCATGGACAGGTTGATGCCTGGCGCTTTGCACGAACACGTGAGCATGAGTTTATAGCATAAGATTCCGAACAAGGTTTCCAACTTTCCTGGTCATTCAGGTGAGTGTTGTGTTCCTGTTAGAAGCACCACAGTTCATATTCCCGGTCGGAGTCGCAAACAGGGCGACGCAGGTTTCAGACCACGTGATACCCAGGTACCTGAGGACCAGTGGCCATCAGTCATGATCGGGGTGGGATACTCGGAAAGTCTGCCGGTACTTAGGTGTGATACTAAGTAGCGGTTAGTGAACACGAGAGGACAAACCAGGATGGTTTCTCATTGTCCAGATTACCAAGAATCCAAACTTGCTGCGGTTAGAGTGTTGGGAAATGATAACGGATCCTAATCGGAGGAGTACGAGAAATAGCACACCCTTGAGATCTAGCTGCACCCAACCTTGCAGGATCGATAATACTGGAACTGTGACCCCACACGGACGCGATCTGGTGATCCCATATTGCACCTTCGGTACATCACCACGTGGTGACCCTCATGTTATACTCTCTGCTGGGGAATTATCACGATGGGCACTAGGTATATACGCCTGCTTCTTGTAGTCACAGCCTGGGGCTCAATTAGAGTGAGGTATATGATAGCAGAATCCGGATAGTTCAGGGTGAGGCATATTAATTTTTCACGTTGTCCAGACTTTTAAGCAATAAGGTTTATCACACAGCGGAATGGATTTAGAGGTGTCTATTGTTTCAACGTAAACCGATAGGATGTGTATATAGGATACCTAGGAATAACAGAAGCAAAGAACTTAGAAGACTAGAGAGATAAAAGTAGCGAAGAGAGAATAAAAGATAGCCAGGTAGTGATGATCGATTGTAGAACTTATTCTGATTGACTGATGAACAACTTAAGAATAACGAAGAGCGACGACTTCAACAAAACAAACGGAAATACACAGAACTTATAAAGACATCTAGACTAATGATAAAAGCACGTACCAAAGAAAAACTCTTCTATTCCTTTCTCGCCAGGAGACAAGGCAACGTCTCACAATACCTCCACAAAACACATTCGAATCAATGGTGAAGATATATCTGTTTGGCCAACGTTCCAGGTGTTTAACCAATGTTTCGTGTGCTGTGTCAACGATGCAATTATGGTGATGTTTGACTAACGTTTCGCCCGATTGACTAGCGTTCCGATCGTCCTGCGATATACGGTGAGCAGCTAAGCCAATTTCCAACACAGACTACATTTCCTTTTTGCGAAGAGTGGAAATTCTACATAGCAAAATAACAGTTGGTTGAGGTTAAGACACCTCGCACCTTTCTTATGTTTGTGGAGAGGCATCATGGCTGGAATGGTTGTTTTGTCGGGAAATGTTCTTTTGGCATGAGAGATGATTATGTTTCAATGTATTAGCAATATCTTCTGTTGAAATGCAGGAGATACTGCTCGGCATGCATTAGTATAAGTTTCATACCCTTTTAGTTGTTTTATGCTCTAGTACTTGTTTCCGGTTTTGTTTCGACTTGTTTCGTACTAGGGAAGTGAGGGTTACTAGTGTGACGTTTTACTATACAGTTAGTATCATCGCAGGTAGCTAGTTTGGAACGTTATTGACACACTGGTGGCCACAGGATGGAAGTGGTATTTTCAGGAGGATTTCTAGGATGACTCTTTTCAACTCTATAAAGTCATGTATGTTTTTCGCGCAGTTTAGAAAATAGTTAACGAACTGAACAACCGTTGAATCACACTCTTTATTCCATCGTTCATTATTCCTATACCGCATACCTTCTATTCTTCTATTCTATTCAAAACCCCCCTATCTCATTGGTGCAGTACGCACATTTCCCAAAGTCCCTCCCCCAGGAATTCGTATACCCAACGGTGCAAGCTGTCCTCCTAAAAGTCTAAAATCTTCTAGGCAATTACTGACAGCTGACTGAAAACCTTCGTCTACTTTCTTGTCTTTTCTGGTCTGCATTGGTAGAACGACTGGTATGGGGAAATGATTGTTGCTATATTTAATTTAAGATACCATACTCACAAATGGTGACTGTTTAACTACCGGCATACTTTTGATTTCCGCTTTTGTTTCCTTGACATTCTGGCTCTCTAGTTATTCTGATTGCAGAAATTATTCGTTGCGGCTGCTTGGATTGTTGGGCGAAATATATACGCTAGTAGGAAATGCAAGACTACAAAATACAGATATAGAGCTTCGGCCGGACAGGGGTTCTCCTCTCTACTTTTTCCGGTCAAGTTTCGAAAGGCGTTCCTCCTGGAACGATGTTTGTATTATAATACTAACGACCGAGTTTACTCCCGCTTGCCTTGCTT
>ML120570.1:103758-117316 GCA_003788595.2 Choiromyces venosus 120613-1
CCGGTTGCCGGAAGTTTGGTCACCAGAGGAGGGTAAGTAACTACAGTAAAACAAGGTCTTCCAGTACCGGCTTTACCTTGTCTATGTTCCCAGGTGGTGTCTCCCCTGTCACCGGCGTCGTCTTGTGGTATCAATATCTAGTTCCATGGGCTTACACATACCTCCTCTGACAACAGACTACTATACAAAGCCTAAAAACACTGCATCAGTCAAAAAACATCAATCGTTCTAAGTGCACGACACCCGCCTGCACACCCAAGCTTCCGCAAGAAACCACCACTACCGTGTCCTTGTTTATCGGATGTCGAGGACTAGGTCAACCACGGTTCCATGTTAGGGTCAGTGAGAAGGAATGGGAAAGTAGATGTCTTCTCGGCGTGACACCAGTCCTTCCATGTTCACCCCACTTTTTTCACTCACCCGTGTTGGAGGAGTTGGATGATGAACCAGGAATGGAAAATAGGGAACCTGCCTACTCTGAGAGTTTAAACAAGGTATCGGGCACGCGCGGAAAAAGTCTTTGAACTAACCTCTCGTCCCTCCCGTTCTTGCCTCTTCGTTTTCACTATCAAGAAACGCCTCGACACCCAGCAGCCTTAACACAAAACCCCTACACCTATACCACCAAAGCTCTCGCTTCCTTGCGGCCTACAGATACAACAAACCTTCTTGTCAAACGCGCATCACCCACCAGTATAACTCCTTGGTCATGCCCTATGCCTTTCATAAACCCGGTGTTATCCTGAGTACCCTCACGAACCTTTCGTGAAACCGATGAGCCTGTCTTCTACAATCACGAGGCCATCCTACACATGGCGTGATATACCAAGGCTGATACCCGTTATCCTCCGGGCCTCTTGGCTACCGGCTCTTCTTAAGTAACAAATGAATAAGAATCTAAAGGATGTATTCTGACCGAGAAGGCGGTGTATCAATTAAAAGAAAAGGAGGAGTTCGATGATGAGCCGGGAATGTAAAATATAGATGAAGAAGTGGGGAACCGAAGAAGAGGGGACTCAAGGACGGGACCGTGTTCAGGAGACGACTTGGCCGTGCGTATCGAGAGGACTCACTATAAGGGATCATTCTACTTTGTTCGTTCCGTTCGCCCTCATTTGAGCCAGCAATCATAATATTATGTTTGTAGCAAGGTCCTCCTTGCGGTAAGCTTTGAACTGGCCTTTTTCATCTCTCCTCTTGGGGACAGGCCGGCTTCGAGATATAGACATAAAACATCAGAACGTAAAGGATGATCGCATATATAAAGCGGGTTGTTAGGTTCGTCGGCGTTGCTTATTAAAGACGTTAGTCTTATTGATCTCTCGGTCTTACAGTTCCTTTGTTTTCGCCTTTAGTTTTCATACGACCATCAATTTGTCAGTGGTAAACACTCATACCATTGCAGTAAATGTCCCTACGCCGAGAAGTGGATCTTCGCCGAGCGTCGCCGTTGGTTCCCTTTTGGTTTACATATAAACTAATAGATGTATTTATTATCACTATGTTGAAAGTTTTAAACAATCTTTCATACTATGAAACTTTATACCTCTTAATCTCATACATCGAAGATGAAATCACATTCTTTTGGGAGAGAATCATATTACGATAATTCTAACCAACAAAGTTTATTCTATGGAGATTAATATATAACACATTTTTACCTTTATATATATTCTCATGAAAGTATACGATGATCTATCCAAAATATCCAGAATATATAAGACACACTTAACAAAAATGAAATTAGATTTGTCTAAAAATTTTCAACATCATTGTTTAACTGTCCTCCTTTTGATATATGTTTTAACTAGTTAAACTGATGTACTATAGACGAATAACCGTGAAGGAGGTTAATGTTAGTTTCCCACAATGATACTCTGTTAAGTGAACTGCGTTGGCTGATGAGAAGATACAATTGAACTGGTAGTGGTGCACCAAGATTCGTGTGATCGATTGGAAAGAGTATGACAGCAATTGCAAACCAAGTGGGCCAATTCCAAAGTATAGGAAAGGAGATGAAAGCTAGTTAGTTACTCCTCCATCACGAAAATCTATTCCTAGCAACATACTAACTCTCAAAAGCACTTACATAAGCGGCATTGGCAAAGGGGACCAAAATGGTGATGCCCATGTCCCCATGGGCTACAATGAAATAATTGACGAACCCGATGAATCCGGGGAGGTGCCGCTCATTGTTTCCATGTATCGCTATAACGCCAATAACGCAATCGTCCACGACAACTGTTTCAAGTTCCTCAACCAAGCCATCGAGAAGCACCGCCCCTCTGGTGTGGAAGGGAGTGTCCACCTGGACGTGATTTGGAAGTTCCTTTTTAACCTGCTGGATGACGGGGTGTGCACTAATTTCTACTACCTACTGTACACACCTTGCCAGTTGGACGTGCAATATTGGGAATGTGATCGCTGCGAGAACGGCTGGATCCTTGCGAATTTTCTTAAGTGTGAGGAGTTGGAGAATTACATGGCTAATCCTCCGATCATCGCGAAGGGTAACCCCATTACCTATTCCAATAGGGGCAGGGATGTCAGCGGGTCACTATTCAATTTGCTCCCCACTGAAGTACTCACCTTGATGTTACACCTACTACCGGACGTGGACCTTCGCAGCGCAAGACTTGCGTCAAGGACTCTAGCGGATATACCCTTCACGCAGGGGTTTTGGGAGTCCAGGGTTACGGTTGACTTACCCCTCTGGGAGGTGAAACATGTTCCACAAGGTAGTAAGGTGGATTGGAGAAAGGTATATGAAAAACTAGTAATTAAAGTAGATATGTGCCAGATCAGGGGTTGGAGGAATCGATGGAGGACGTGGGGGTTGTTTCGCAAGAGCGTGGTCAACGAGCTTTGGGAGGCCGAGTTGATGGAGAGGAACGAATGGGCAAGCTATGTCACTGATAAAGCCGATTCTGAGCTGACAGCGGTTGAGGATGAGGGTCATTGAGGATAACAGTAAATCAGTGGGGGGAGAAAAATGAATAAGAGGTGAAGGAGGACGAGAATGAGCCTACTACCAGAACCATCGTACGCGAAAGACAAAGGTAGAAACACAACAGGGCAGCAGTATTTAACAAAAAGCTTACGCATTCTAATACCGATTTAGTATAATAATAAAAAAAGGAAACTTCATATCCAACCAATCTGTCGCAAAAGCTGCTCTAACTCAGTAAGTTAAAGCCAATTTTAAAATTCTAAATTTGATTTGATTATCTTGCGCAGAATTATCTTTCTCTCCATGAAAATAATGATTACTGGTGTGGAAGGTTTCTTTTGAATAACGCTTCCTGGGTGGATAGCGTGGCAACTTCGCGGGACCTGTCGTTACAAGGATTAAACCACCTCCGTAATTTTGGTATTGGTGGAAAAGGAATTTATCGTGATCGTCGAGTGGCTAATGCGTTCGCTACAGGAGAGGAAAAAGAGAATGAACAGAATCTGGTTGAGATAAAGGCATTTGCTGGCCCAACCTGTAGTTGTCGAGGGGGGTCGTTCTTGTCTCACTGCAAGGAAACATCTTTGACTATCAAGCAAAATAACTAGAGCCAAGCACTTCCCAAATCGGAAATATTGGAGGTACTGAGAAACAAAAAAAGGTGATATCCGTTCCGAGACACCACTGAGAAACAAAAACCAAGGTCGATCCGCTTCAAGACACCTATAGGAATTGGAACGAACAGCGAAGGAAAAACACTTGCAGGGCAGTCGAGCAGAGGGGAAGAAGGTCACTTCTCCAACAAACAGGCCGAAAAAGGGGAATCGTAAAGGCAAGGCAGAACAAACACTACTAGAAGGGGCAATCGCCGCACGCACGACTAGAGGTCAAATTTATTCGTCCGAAGTGAAAATATAATTCCGTCACTGGAATTGCTACCGAAGAAAAACACTAAAAGAAATTCGTAAAAAGAAAAATAAACCCGTGTTCCCGATCCCGATGTCCCGTTGTTCGTCCGTTGTCCGTTCTTCTTTTCCTCGTCGTTGTTCTCCTTGTTCTTGTTCCGCGTTGTCCCTTCACCCTGTTCCGCGTTGTTTTTCTTCCGTTCCCTCCTGATGCTTGCCCCACCTAACTACTAATTCCCTTGCCAAGCCATCAACCGAGCTAACTAGCAAACATCAACCGAGGTAACTAGCAAACAAACATTTCCCCTCTTCCACTAATGTCCAACCCCTGACCCTTATATCAACTAGCCTATCTGATCAAAACAAAACACAATTTCTAGCTAAAACCTTGTAGACCATTTTCCTTCCCCACAGTACGAAACGTTACAAACAACCCACAAACAGGGCCTAATCTAACCCTCCTCCGCACTGATAGAGGCAGGCAAGATGCTGGCGAGAAGAATAACTCTGTTCTTTTCTGGATAAAGATATTTTTTCCTCTGAGTTTGCGATACAGGAGGTGTTTGAAGTTCGAGTTTTCAGCCTCGATCTTTATTCTTGGCTTCTTCTCTTCTCCACCGCAATCAACGTCACAACCACCTCCGCACCCATCTCCGCCAACATAACAACACCAACAAAAACCTCAACAACAAAATTAGGTTACCACGAAATACTTCAAGTGTCCTTTACTCTCAGATAGGCTGATTTTGTTAGCAATTAAGAGCAATGTCTGAAAGAAGCTATGGTTAAGACCACCCTGATCTCTTAGGAGATACTTTAACTGGTACGGTATTTCTTGTTTCAAGCAAACTATTTTATGTCCGGATGCTAGCCTTCTGATGTTATTGCTAAAGAGTTTCTTCTGCAAGAATATGGGGATACACCTTCTCGGATACATTCTCCATGTTATAGATTGTTGAGCCATCCTACCCCTCCCACGCGTGGGGTGCACCGTGGTGGAGACGCTGGTTTGGTCTCAACCCCGACATGCGGCCATAGAGATGCTACTGCAGAAGAAGTGAAATTGCCAGCTTCTGGGACTGAAACTAATGCCTTGGTTCCTCTTGTTGGGGTGAAGAGAGAGTTCACTAAATCTTCTGCCTCCTTTGAGATTGATGACGATATGCTTTCGTTACCAAATTTTTCAACTGGTTTGGTTGGTAAAACTGAAACTCAAAAAGGTATGATAATCGAAATGAATTCACCCAACTTGTGTTGACCCCCGGCTGATCTATTTCTGTAGGTTATCATGAACTCTCCTTGGCTGATCATGTCTCGTCAGAGGAAGCCGAACGCGTAAGGTATAAGTTCGCCGTGTTGATACCAACAAAGAGCCCGACGAAATGTTCTGGTATAACAAAGATCGAATCAGAATCTTTAATGAACAAATCAAAGTTGGTGGATCAAGCACCAAAATCGGAACTTGGGGACAGTTTCGGCTGTCCGAATTATCTTTGTGTCGTAGCCCCCTCTCGGCCCGAAAGACTATCAATCTATGGTATACCAGCAACCTTAGGACTAGGTATAAGATAAGGTTCTTCCACCAGCTTGAGAATAAGCTGTCGCCGGAAATCTCCTATGGATTCTTGCATTATTAGCGAAGATCAGTTGATTAATTGAATTTGATTCAGGGAAGCCCGAAACAATTCCCTCCGCATCCTTATCTCACAACACTTTAGGCTTTATGGCACAGGTTCTGTTTCCTCACAGTAGGGGGGAGGCGAAGACGATGGAGAAGAATAAAAGCGTTTTTGCTTGGATAGATAGTGTCATTTTCTCCCCAGTTCATATCTCGGACAGCCTCACTTCAACTTCCCGAAGGATGAAGAAACTACATTCTGTCGCTTCCGATTTGCTGGTTGTCGAAAGCTCCCAAAGCAGTTTGCCCCTTGGCCTTGCCCTACCAGCTGCCGAGCACCAATCCTAGCGGAATCTCTATTTTAGATCACGCTTGCGATTACACAAGGCATCTGGTTGCACAGGAGTTAAATCATACCAGTACTTGGACCAGCTCAAACCCAGCTCCACTTGTCAGTCATCTGCGACTGGTGGATTCGGAAGGCGATGCCATGGATTCTACCTGTAGCGGAGGCTCTAATCATTCTTTTTCATGTTTCATAGGATGGGCACCAAACCTCAACTTGGTACTGTAGGGGCGAAAAGTGGTCCGGGTTTAGAAGAAAAGTTAGATTTTATTTCGTAGACCTAGGTAGTTGTAGCTAGGTTTTACTGTTGGGACGTTGTTTTTATTTTTGTGGGTTGCAGTATCGTGGATTCCTTTTTAAGGACCAACCGCACTTAGTTTTTACATAGAGATGAGAGACGAACAACGGACGGAGGATCAACGACAAACGCGAATATGTTTTTGTTTTCCCCTTTCTAATTTTCTTTTGTTCTCTTCCCGAGTGTGATTCCCTTCGATGGATCTCCTTCCTTTCGACCACCAACCGACTTCCAGCTGTGTGAGCGGCGTTTTGCCCACAAGTGGTAGTTTTTGTTCCTCTTTTCGACCAACTATCCCCTTCTTCACATTTGTTCCCTTTCGGAGAAGGGAACCCTCTCCACGTTTTTGTGTTATAGGCCGGGACCCATTCTTGTCCTTTCAGCACTACCAGGCACCCCAGTTATCGCAACCCCCCCTCACCTGAGAGGTGCACCCAAGTAACCTCCTATTCAAAGGCAAGTGGAGCGTATGCGTATCATGTTGAAGGTTAGGATTCCAGCTTCTAAGGAAGCTAAAGCTGAGCGAAAACCAGCGCGTTGCCCTACCAGAGGGCTTACCATTTCTGTTAGAACCTCATCGCATTCTGAAGTTGGAAACGGCACCTGGACCCGCTGGGTCGAAGAGAATGCAGAGAAAGCGAGTGTTGCACCTCTTACTTTGAGCCTTCCCAGACAGAACCTACAATCTGAGAAACCCGCGGCGGGATTTCAACTGTCCCCCAAAACGGTAGGGGGGGTGGCCCATCCTCAGGTTTCTACACGAGTAACTGTTGGTTTTAATGAGGACGGCCATGCGGGTCTCAAACATATCAACATGGCACGGAGTTCCTCAGGGAACAACAACCATACCATCCCAAATGGCACCACGGGCTCAGGCCCGGGAAAACGAACAGTGGGACAGACTCACGGCCACCCAGTTCGTGCGGTTTGTTATCCGGTTATTCCTACTCTCCCTCAACATGCTATCGCCCTCGCCACTTCAGAGGTTGCGCCCGTTTCCTGGTCTGACTCGGGATTGCCTTTCGAGAGCCTCGCCTCTCGCCGCGGAATCGATGACCCTAGGGACTATGGGTTATCACAATCCAAAAGCAGCCTCGTACAAGACAACCCTTACCTTCAATCGCCAGGGAAAAAGTTCGCGAGCAACTCCTCGGGACCCGCCGAGTTACTCTTCCGCGCAAAAAAAGTCTCCCCGGCGACTGTCGTGAAAGAGGGCCTCTGGGCAAACCAGGAGGCAGATTTTCTCCGCCCCTCGGGGCCTACGGACACCATGCAGTTTACTAGATAGTCCCTTAGTTAGATAGATGATAGGTTTGCTGGGTTGGGTCGAAATGTTTGTATTGTACTCGTTTAAAAATAAAAATAAAAATAAAAAGAGTGAAAAATTAAAATTAAAAAAAACAATCACTCAACACCTCAAAACAAACACCAACAGCAATACCTCAATGTTTTCGACTGGTCGAAATAATCCACGCCAAGGAACCGCTCCACCTGCCGGTGGTCGCAATCGTCGGGCTCAAGGTCTGCGACGATCACCTCCCGCTACAGCTGGTGCCTCGAATAATCCTCTCGGCGTGTCGCTTCTGGGCGGGGGTTTATTTGGAATCACTGGCGGAGCGAGGGGTGGTGTCGGGCACCAACATCAACAGCAACAACGTGAAAGAGATCGAGACCATACTTCCCAACAGCAGCTTCCCCACGAGCAAGGTACAATAGGATAACAGAGCGAGGAACAAAGGGCTAAGATCAATGAGGCTGTAAGTGCGCTCGGTGCTTCGGGCTTCGCACATCAGATAATATGGCTAGAAATTCGCTTACGGTTTCATGATGCTATAGAGCTACCTCTTTGACCTCGATAAGGACCGCATGATCGACTACTACGAGCTCAAGGTGGACATATATTATAATCCCTGCTAACTCAGCATGATATCCTTAACTGAAACTTTGGATTTAAATAGGTTGCGATGAAGGCACTCGGATTTGACGTTCCGAAACCTGAGCTTCTGCAAATTCTTCGTGAGCACGGTACCCCCGGCCCTGGACAGCAGGCTCAGCCTGGTAAGGAGCCAAGTAGGCTATACGTCTCTCTGGAGGCATTTACTTCCATCATGACACAGAAGATTTTAGAGAGACCTACTGGATGAGATACTCAGGGCCTTTGACCTATTTGCCAATGCTGCTGGTGGTGGAACGGCCCAAGAGTCAAAGATAGGGATCGAGGATTTGACAAGGGTAGCTAGGGAGCACGGGGAAACATTGGAGGAACAGGAGTTGAGAGCTATGATTGACGAGTTCGATATGCCAACATCGCCGCGTTCTGGAACGAACAAGACACCATCGACCCAAACACCCTGGAAACCAATGACATCGCGTCACTCCTGCACATGTATGGCATTGAAGCAGCTAGAGCTAACATAATCAAAGAGATGAATACCGTTTTCGGAGGGTAATCCCCCCTTCCCTCCCTTCCACTACCTCTCCCCAACCCCATAACACTAATTCCCTCGCGCAAACAGTCACGGCATCTCAGTCGACAGCCGCCACCTGAACATAATCGCACTCATAATGACCCGCCGCGGCGGCTTCACACAAGGACTGAAAACCAGCGTGTCTCCGTTCTTGAAAATGAGCTTCGAAACAACATGGAATTCCCTTACTGAAGCTGTTGGAGAGGGGGATTTTGACGACGTCACAGTCCAAGTTCGAGGATTGTGCTGGGGAAATTGTCTGGTGTGGGGCGTGGGAACTTTGATGTATTGGTTGGGGGGCTTGAGGGGGTACAATAGTTTTTATGTTTTTATGTTTTTATGTTTCGCGTGGGGTGGGGTGTATTATATTTTTCGAATCAAAAGTTTGGTTGGGAAGGGAGGGGGGAGTAATGTTATCATCATATTATCATGTTTAATTTAGTGCTGTCACTAGCTTATCTAGTCCTTACGTTCGAAGGTGTGTTAATCCTCAACACCGTATTCTGGTAGAATAACGAATCCTTGTTTTGTTTCTTGCTTCATGTAGTTATGAAAACCCCCTCCAACCTGTACCACATCACAAAGACGCACTCGCCTCCCCCCTTCTCTCTCTTTTTGTGAGAACATTGGAATGGAACGATGATACGAAGAAGTGATTGATTGCTTGGGAAACGAGAGTGCTTAACTATCTCAAAGGGAAGGGCGAAAGACCCTGACTATCTACTGTTGGGAGCGAGACAAAAAGGTCGAGCGAACAATAACAATAACAAGGAAAAGAAGGGCGAGAAAAATGCAAGGAGGTATCTTCAATAGTGCAAGAGGTCTAGATCTGCGATAAGGTTTGATGCAATGAGAAAAAGCAATAGTACGAGTGACACCACAGTAGTGCCAGAAGTATGTTTCAACTCTCTCCTCGCACCCTCCACGTAAAAAACCTACCGCAACACCTACCTTCCAAGTCCCAACCAATCACCCCCCCAAACAACCCTTCCCACACAGCATCTCTGAAAATTACAGATTCTTCTGTATCTTGTTTCACGCGGTAGGAGGAACCTCATCTTTAGGAAACTTGCTAAAATATAACCCCCGCGCGTCCACCCATCTTTCCCACTGATGCATGCCGACGCCGCCGCTGCTGGAGTACTCCAAACTATCTATTACGTTCTGCATAGCACCCCCCCGCCCCTCCAGCCCAATATTTCTTTTCAACAAGCTCAAATCTTTACGGTCTATATTTGGGCTTGGTTGTTTGGTTGTTGTTGGTGGGACGTGATTGTGTAGGGGTTTCTCACGAACGGTATTTATTCCTCGCAGCATGGGGTGCCGGGTTGTGGAAGGAATGCGGGATTGGAGATACCTTTTGGGAAAATGGGGGAGGGAGGGAGGGGAGGGAGATTGTGATATTGTTTTACTCCCCGAGGATAGCATAGAGGTAGATGGATAGATACATAGGGGGTGGAGTAGATGGAGGGGGGTTGGGTGCTTGGGGGGTCAATGGCAAATTCGCTATGCTATACTATGCTGTGCTGGGTCGGGTGGATTTGGTTGGGGAGTACCCCCCCCCTCCGGCTATGCCAGGATCCAAACCTACCCACGCGACGTTCAACAGTTACGTTAGTGCATAGCCGCCTCCGAAGGAATCTTGGAATTGCTTGCCCCACGTACGTTCCTGAGGCGAAGGGGGGGAGGGTATGGTAGGTAGTTTAGTGGTTGACGAACGGGGCGGGATGGGTTTGGTATTGAAGATGTTAAAAACTGATTGCGCGAGGGGGGAAAGCTGAAGGAGGGTGAAGAGCGGAGCGGGGGGGTATATACCTGCCAAACTGCGGATATAGAGGGCGCTTGTTTGCTCGCTCAGTGGGTGTGGAATGGTGGGGGGAATGCGATTTTGGGTGTTTGTGGTTATTTCAACACCCCTGGTTCGCGGTGGTGGTGGTGCTTTAGTGAGGGGGTACGGCTAAGTTCAAGATACAAATTTGTAGAATATTCTGGGTTCTCCGAGGGCTGATCCGGACATTGCTTTCACGTACAGTATAACTCGAAATCATCCACACACAAAATCTCAGCATCATCTAGAAAACCCCTCAATTTTTATAACTACCTAGCTGACCCCATGATCCCCACATGGTGATGCCAGCACCACAACAATTTTTCAGAAAATCAAAGTTAAGTTTACTCCTCAAGCACGGCCGCTCTGGCAACCCCATAATCCAGGACAATTCCGCCAGTGAAAACCTACAATATCAATCATTAGCCATAGCCCAACCCACAACAAACAAACCAGGAAAGAAAGGAAATAGTACAAACCTCAAATTGCCCAACCCCGTGCCCAACCAATGCCTCCAAGCCCAGGACAACCTTCCACCCGGCTAGTTAGCAAGTTAGCTCCGGGCCTTTGAGCATGAAGTTGAATCCCTGGTGTCCCTGGGATGTGGGATTGAGAATGCTGATGCCGTAGGCACGACAGGCGGCGCAGGTTTTCTGAGACATCTGAGCGCCGGACCGAGCCATAAATTGAGCAGAAGCGTAGTGAGCTACTCTACTAGAATTGTCAGCCTCAGAGATATTGGCGGGGACTCTAGGAGATGCATTATTGAAGTAATTGGAACCGCCGGCATGGAATGTGTTGTTAGACCCATGACCCGAGAAATTCACGAGCGGGAATTGGATGTTTGAGTAAGTTCGCCGAGGATAATTGATAATTCAAGTAAAGTTATCACAGGAGTGCCTTCTAGTAACCCTTTGCTCCTGGAGTTGGGGGTCCAAAAGGAAGTCCCATGAATCAGAAGCGGAGGTGTTGGCACTGGTAACCTGCATGTTATCCATGCCGTCAGCAGAGTACTCATGCGATCCGCCATCATGAGGAAGGATAAGAGCCTCCGGACGTCCAGTCTGGCGATAGACTTCAACAGCTTGCTCTGGCAAAACCTCCTCTACCTGGTACTCGTCTGTGACTCCAGTAGGCTCTTGAGTAGGTGGAAGGGTCCTCCAACCGATAACTAATGCTACCTCCCAAACAGCAGCACCCTGAGCCGGCACAATGGTAAGAGGCAACGGAATATCCAACCCAACTGCCGCCAGGTCCTCCAATCAATCCCCTCTGGTAGCCAAGTCGGCCGCTTCGCGCTCAGCGTTGGCCTGTCTAATAGCTTCAATAGCGCGACACTTCGGCCCGCGGAGAATTCTCTTCGGGGCCCCACTACTCCTGCTGAGATTGACGCCGTTCCGGGCAATTGGCTTTCCCAGCGGAGCCAATGGCACACCGCGCGGATCATCAAATTACTCCCTTCCGAGTACTTCGAAGGGACCCTCGGGCTTGGTTTCCGACGAAAGACAGCGCTTTTTGACACGGATACCAGTGGCCGCCTCTTGCTCTTCGATCTCAGTATCGCGGATCTTGTGCTTGCGGCCTTCAGTCTTCTTCTGCCAGTTATTCTTCTGGTTATCAACGAAACACTAGGGTATCTCAGTTAGTGTTGTCGCATTGAAAGAGGAATTAACGGGGGAAAAAATGATGATACAATCTGCATTCCGCGGGGATCTTTGAGACATTCTTCATGCAGACTTGTCTTCCACATTGGGCAAAGAGTGCCTTTACACTTCTATTACGGTGTATTAGTATCGGAGGATATCAGACAAAAGGAAAAATATTTCGAACCTTCAAAAGATCCATGAGGTCGTCAATCCTCTCTTGGCGGGTGTGAGCTAAGAATTTATTATCCTCATCCGTGTTGTGGGAGGTCTCTCGTGTAAGGTGTTGAGGGGGCGGTCCTCCTTGATTATTGCTAAGGGATACAGGGGGTTATAAATACAAGACTGGGACCTACTGTCCGCATCACAAATTAAAGCCCACGTAATGTGTCGTAATATACTCGTAGGCCATCCACGAGTGTGACAGTGTGGGCGGGCATGGCGTTCAGACCGATCAGGTACCTCAATAGCCACGCAAGTCTCACCACTCACTAGAGGGAGGAAAAGAGTGAAAACCTATCATACTACACTACGACGGGCCAAATCGACAAAGTCCTACTCAGTCATGCCGTCCCCATGATCAACATAGGGCTTGGTATCCAGAAAGCCGTGACGGATCCTCTTCATAAATTTATTGGCCACGTCACAGTTGAGATTTATGGCCTTTCCAATTTATTATTGAATTTTCAGACTAAAATATCTGTTTTTTGTACTAAAAGTGCGTGAAATTGCGGAACAAACGAAGGGATATGAGTGACACTTGGCATCTTTTTACCCATCACTTTCCTATATACATGTAATAAGGTGTCGTCATTCCTTCATTTTGACACTTCCCTCTCTTTAACACTACTCGTAATACACCTCAACAATTTCCCTTCTCTGATTGGCTTCTGTCTAAACTTTTTATTTTCACATTCTAATTTCCTGGTCCTACCTAACCGTCTTGCATCTCCTCAACACCGATACTCTATCAAAATTTTCATTCCGCCATTCCCTTTAGCTCAGCATTCTTATTCTCTGTCCTACTGCCTTGTGCCACCTAACCAAGCTACCTGTCCTCAACACCAATACTGCTCAACACGAACAATCCACCATACTTTCTGCTCTGTGGTGCCCTTTCATCGAACCTTATTTTCTCTGTCTAGCCACCTTGTACTACCTAAACAAGCTCACTCCCCTCCACTCCTATACTCTATCACAATTTTCATTCCACGGTACTATTCCATCAAACCTTGTTATCTTAACTCAGTAGTCTCTTTGTACTACTAAACTAACATCTTAGTGATTTTGAGGCCATGGATCCTATGATTGGGCGTAATGTTGCCATGGACGAGGACCTAGACCGTGAAAGACAGTTTGCACTAAATACCGAGGAGACAGATACGCGGGAGATGACAAATCAACATGATGAGAGCTTAGCGAATGCTGGATTCTCATACGTCAACCCTCCCGGGCCAAGAATTCTTGAAACTATGGAGGAAATGAAAAAGGAGCTCATGGAG
>ML120571.1:0-54643 GCA_003788595.2 Choiromyces venosus 120613-1
AAGGAAACACGAAGGTGCGTTATAAGCAGAAAACTCTGCATGCCAAGCTATCTACTAGTGGGCAAGTCACAGTGGGAGAAAATGTCCCATGAGACCACCAAACTACCCTATGATATCGCCCTAGTCCACACCGGAGTACGATCGGCCTTGGCGCTTCGCCTTCTACCTTCTACTATTTCCATGTTAAAAATGCCAGGGCATGTGTTGGGCGATAAGGCGATTAGAAAACTTTTTGGAATGGCGGAAAATAGTAGAATTTCCATCACAATGCACTTGGTTTAACTCCTTGAACAAGTGACTATTCACGCCCTCACACACCTGACGATATTGTACCCATCGCAAGATTCCTGATTAATAAATCCCTGATTACTCAGAGAAAGTTGCCTTCAGAGCAAAAATAGCTCGCGAGGGTGGAATCTCATGAGTAGTGAAAGGACTTTGAACATCTCCTGATTTCGCTCTGTTTACAGCCGTAACACCACTTCTATGTGCCAACTTTCCCTGAGGTTGCACCGCACCAGTAATTCTGCAACATTTGTGATAAATGATCTGAAATTGGGTGGTAAGACTGTACCAAGATTTATATCACTAGGTCTTCAGTTTAGTGTTTCCCTTGGCCTACTCCTGCATTAACATCGGCTTTCATGACTAGAGACCTCAATAAGCCAGAAGTTCATTGGCTCACCTTACCATAAGAAGCATGAAGAGGCCTCCACTATGAACATTTTTTAATTTAAGTTTCAAAAAATAATTTTGATTTGTTCAATACTTTATTAACCACCCATTAGATGTCGCATCACAATTTGTTATTCTATCCAGCCAGTTGAATAATCACTTGAACTTGCAATGCAAGAAACTGAATTTCCAAAAAAAAAAAAAAAAATTTTTAACAAAGTGAATTAGAAGGTAACAAAGCTTTGTTTTTGTTTGCCATGCAAGGTTTGAACAACCCAGTAAAATTTCTAGTAATTGGTATTCTAGTACATTGACATGACTTGACGTGTAGAGGAATTACACTATATGCTACTTATTCAAGACGTTTTCTTATCAACTTATCTTGCAACATATACCTCAAGTTTTATGTATGGGTTGGCCTTTAGGAAACTTCTCGGATAAGTGGGCTTTCTTGATAGACTACAACATGGCACTATACCTAAATGAGAATGGTGGAAGTTGGAAGTTTGAGTTCAAGGTCCTGACATCAAGAGGGAAGATAATTACTTTAGAGGTATGAAATTCATGTCCTTAAGCATCATTTGGTTTTCTCAGCTAATGCTTTGGATACAGCTTCTATTATTTACTTTTAGGCATGGTCTCAGCACTCTATTACAGATACTTACCAACATATCTTTGCTACAGGCAAGCAATACAGGCATAATCAGAAGGCAAAGCAGAAATGCAGAAAAGTGACTTTATAGCCTACTTATTATTGTAGCCCTTTTGAGCTAGATTGATTGTACAGATTTAGTTCCTCATGAGAGGAATATTCACTCATTGCCAGTTTGATAGAAAACAGATAATGACAGGATTCAATATGCACTGTATAAGTAATTGTGAACCAATTCCTAAAATCATCCTTGGTAGAGTAGGACTAATAGATTAGTCATAATAATTATATAACCTTCTCTTTCACATCAATATTTGAACTCTAGACAACCTTTGAACTAGATCAGAAAATAAACACACACTCACACAAAACTGCTACCCTGATAGTAAAGCATTTTCACTAAAGTATTAAGCAGCAGACCCTCCTTCAACAATCAACCTTGAGAAAAGAATCACAAATAGTATCAAAAGAAATAAAGACCAAAGTCAAGGCCAAAACTCAGGTCAGTGATTGACAGAATTATAGTAGAAAAATTATTAACCCTTCTTGTTGAAATCTGAGGTAGCTTGTCATGCTCTAGCTTAAAGTGTAGAATATAGGAAGATGTTTTATTGTTGAATTATTTATTAGTATGTTTTGTGGTCAGCAAATCACCAGAACTATGGTCTATTACAATTATATAAAAAGAGTTTCAATATTAGTGAGTAAAGAATGGAAGAAATATTTTCCATTCAATCTTGACCTTCTGCTATATCTTTATAGGTCTTGTATTTGCTTTATCTTTCATTGTTCAGTTTTTAACCTCTAGTTCTTTTTCTATCTGTCTTTTTGTCTTATCTTTCTAACCATTATAGAAATAATCTCTCCTCTCTATTTTTCCTCCATATAAGCTATCCAGACCTATTGCCATTCAGTACCTTATTTGATTGTGTAACAAACTTTACTCTCCATCAATTCTGAATACTCACAGCCAGTGGCATAAAATCTCATATGAGTAGTATAGCACTTGTACCTTATACAAGGCTGGTAACTCCAACTAACTATTTGATTAACTAAAATTGTAGTGGGTAGAAGAGCTAAGCTTAATCCAATAACCTCTGTTGGCACACTTGTCACAATCTAGGCCTAGTACCTCACTAGTAACAATCCTGGTTTTGCCAGATTTCCATGCCAGTAAGTCTGTAGCTTGCTTGGAAATCTATAAAATTAAGCTTTTAATTTGACTGAGGATACCCTCAGTGAGGTGGCACTGTCAGCAACGTACTATGAAGTTAAATCCAATTAACTTTGGCTAATGAAGGTATTTACTTCAAATTACTTGACATGCCTCACTGAAGGCACCCCCAGTCTAATTAAATAAAACCTATAGTATTAAGTAAAAGAAGGAATTTCTATTACTGTCCTTTTCCCATCTTCCTTTTCATAATCTCAATTTTGATTAATACATAGATTACTTGACTATGATTTGAGCAATGAGGATAAGGTTTAACTATGAATCTTAAGTGTCAAATGATAACCATAATGCCCTCTTGCAAATAAAGCTACTATATGCAATCACTGTTATGATCACATCAACAATCATGAAAATGGTACTGTGATGGCCAGTAAGGGCTATTCTGCAAATTTCACAAAGGATAACCTGTCAAAACTTCTACTGTAGTAGCTAATCTTTCACTATATCCCCAAGGTAAACCTAGATTGATGAGATTTTCAAGGATGGCATTATGAATTTGTGACATGATTGTAAATCACCTTATTCTAGCCAGGGTTCTCAATAGTCTAGTTAAGAACAGTATTTAAATAGTCTAGTTAGTGTCAAGTTTAGCTAAAGGGTAGGAAACTAACTTACCTAAACTAGTCCATTCTAGTCTAAGCAGAGCTTTCTTAGCATCATCTCTAACTCAATGAGGTATCATTTATGTTTTAGTTCATCTTTAGTGGATAAAATTATACCTGACATGGTTTGCCAGCTTAGAAACAGGTGAAAACACTTAAATAATATCTCACTCAAGCTACTCTCCCAGCAACCAACATTGTACAATTGCATATTTTATATTCTTACTTAGTTTTGCAAAATGTTTATACTTATTGATGAATCAGTTTTTTAAAATTGCCAGATATTCTGTTCGTCCAATTCCCTGTTTTAGTACCATAAAGTACCACTCTGTTAAATAATGGTATCCTTTCTTAGCATAGATTATCTTATTGGTCCTCATCATAACTTATCTCCCCAGTTTGATAGGATCCTTTAATAAGCTTAGTTAAGACTATGTTTATCACTTACTAATTACATAAAAATAGAGTTACTGATCAGTCTTAGCTTGAGAACTTAACCTGTCAGACCATTCAGAACCTGGATTCTCACCATATTGAACACTTTTCTATTTCTCCAAGAACTTTTTAATTGTATCCTTGGTTGTATTTCCTCTGGGCTTATTTTTGATTGCAATAGAAGTCTACCTCAATTGAGGATATAGAAAGAAAATTAGTAAGTAGTATAGTTATTGAATTTCTAGATTTACTAATCACTACTCAGCAAAACAGGTATTATCACTATAATATACAATAAAATACTGAACTATGTCCTTCATATTTGGGTATAGTATTGCAGAAAATATTTGCAAAAGATTGAGTTCTGACTAATAAAACTCACCTCTGATCTCGTCATCAAGGCTAAGTCTTATTGCTGGTATATCATAAAACCCCTTTTACTTTTCTTTCATAGCAAGCTTGTAGTATACTTTCTCAACTGTTGCAATTCATATTTCTGTATTAGTTTAACCCAGATACTTCAAAGTCCAATATTTTCAATTATTCCAATAGGGTAGCAAAATAGTCAATATATCTCAAACTGAACTTGACTAAATATATTTCCTGTTAATCTATAATAACATATAATTATTAGCAGTTTAATCAAAAAGGTTAATAAGATATTTAAAAAAAAGATATATCTATATATTTTAGTGGGATTAAATTTAACTCAATATCAAATATTGAATGGTGTCATGAATTGTGAGAGAATAATAATAGGGAGATTCAAAATTATCAGTTTAGTAAAAGTGTGCTAAATATAGTATAGTTGAGTCTAATAAGTTCTCATATAGTTTGGTAACTGTAATATATATATATATATATTCTTGCAATATTATATTAATTATGCTTGTATTTTCTTTGTTATATTAGTTTTATTTGTTTTTATTTAATTTGTTTTACTTTGATTTGATTTCATTTCACTACCAGTATCCCTTAATTCTAATATCTTGTTTTATAATTTATTATTATACATTTGTACCCACAAGGCTTTTGTAATGTAATCCATACTTGGTCAAGTACTATAATCATAAAAGTGATAGTTGTAATAGATAAACTGATGGGTACTAACCTGTAGGACTGAGTGCAGTAATATCTAAGGGAGGCTTTGAGAGGTGAGATGACTAAGATTCTTATTCTGGACTCAAAGTTTATGAGGTATGTTGTATGGAGGAAGTGTTATATAATTGTATATTCATATTACAAAACAGGAGAGAGAAAGCTAACTAAGTAACAATCATACATAGCAACTACCAGCTGTCCCTATTGTAGTCCTCAACTAAACCCAAACCTAATTGGTACCAACTATGTTACATAACTGTGGTACTATACACTAAGGCTATTTACTATAGCTAATACTCTCCCTATGGGTACCACTGTATATATATATAGTTCTAAGACATATACAACAAATAATACTTAAACTTTTTAAACTAGCAAATATAGTAAACCCTCCTTAGGGTATCAAACAAAAGTAAAATCAAAATCAAAGCAATCCACACATGTGGACAAACTCAACATGCTTGTTAATAACTAAAGACTTAGTTAAACTATTAGCCACCATCTTATCTGTTTGACAATACTCCATAACCACATCCTTTCCATCCTTTATGTATTCTTTAATCTGATGGACTCAAACACCTATATACTTGCTATGAGGCTTGTAGTTAATATCCTTAAATGTAGACAAAGATGCTTGATTATCATTAAATAGTGTACTGACTGGAATCGATGACTGACTTATTTCCATAAGAAGTAGGCAGAACCAAATAAGCTCTTAGATAGCAGAGGCACTGGCTATGAACTTGGCATCAGTAGTGCTTACTGCAGTAATTGATTGGCGTTTTGAATGCCACTGGACTATCCCAGATCCAACAAGTAGGACATATCTAGAAGTAGACTTTAATGAACTTGCATCTCCAGCATAGTCTGAATTTACAAATCTAGACTTTTCAACCTCTTGTGGAAACTCTTCCCCCAGACAGAGTCTGAGATGCTTGGTCCCCTTGAGGTATCTTAGAACCCTCTTTGCACAAGTCCAGCGCAGTTGTGATAGATCTGCATTAAATCTTCTAAGATAGGAGACAGCAAATGAGATATCCAGCCAAGTACCTATTCCTATCTAACCTAGACTTCTGATAAGCTATAAGTAGCAACTCCTGTTACAGAGTTCTTCATCTCCAGTTTGCAAACCAGGCTTTTCTTTCTCCATTGGAGTTTTGACAGGCTTGCACTCCCCCATACCAAATGTCTCCAGAACTCGATTGATGTATCTTTCCTGTGAGAGGAAAATCTTCTTGCTTTCAATATCCCTTATAATAACCATACCTAGAAAATGACTTAGAGGACTGAGGTATACCATCTTGAACTATTCCTTCAACCTCTGACATATGATTCGAATATGTTCTGTAGTCCCAGCAAGTAGGATATCATCGACATATAGGGCAATGATCATACCATCAATATTTGTGTAGATACAGCAATCAAAGCGGCACTGGCAGAATCCCAAAACATTAATCAGAAAGGTATCAATCATCATCTACCAGCATCTTGAGGATTGTTTGAGTCCATACAGACTCTGGTTAAGACAAGCAAGTCTTGGACCACCAAGGACACCATCAGGCAAATGAATATAAACTTCTTCTTCAAGCTTACTTCCCAAGAAAGCTGTAACGACATCTATCTGATGGATATCATAACTACATGCCACTGTGACAGAGCACAACTTGGACACCAGACAAGCTAATAACTGGGGCAAAAGTATCAGTAAAGTCCAAACCTTCAACTTGAAAAAATCTCTGTAAAACAAGTCCAGCCTTATACCTGGCAGTCTCTAAAGCTCAATTCAATTTCCTTTGAAGAATCAGCTTAGTCAGTATCACTTTCTTTCTATCTGGAATACTTTCAACAAACTCTAGGACCTTGTTCTTCTCAATAGAGGCACAATCTGAATCCACAGCCTGTTGCCACTACTCAGCCTCCTCAGATTCCATTACCACTTTATAATTATTTGGTCTAGCTTCAACCATATAAACTGTAGATACCATCGCATAGTTGGCATGAGAAGAGCTTGGCTCACCCTTGCAAGAGTATCACTGATGGTTAGCAACAACTATAGGAAGTTCACTCTTTTCATCATCCCAGAAGTTGCTATCACAATCTGATTAAAGTTCACAAAGTATTTTTGGAATCTTCTCAACTCATTCAGTAGTCCTTTTGTCAATCTCATCACTACCTGCTTGTATCTCCATGACTTCTCCTTGTTCTTCCTCCTCAACTTCTTCTCATACCGCCTCCCATACTTCTTCTCACATCTCTTCAACTTCTCTCCACTTTTCACTCAACCACAGGTCTTTCTCATCTTCATCATCAAATTCATCTCCCTATGGCAACCTCTCCTCTGAGGGCTGCACCTCAGGAGCATAATAACATTGTGAGTGTGACCTGATAGTCATATCTGTGGGGTAATAAGACTTAGATTCCTCAAACAGGACATCTCTTGAAATGAAAATAGTTCTTAACTGGATCATATAGATGGTATTGAGAAGATGTCAGAGTATATCCTAGGAAGATACACATCCTTGCAGTCTTATCTAGTTTCTTTCATTTCTCTTTCAGAGCTTGGGCATAGGCAATACAACCCCAGACTCTGAGATTCACATAACTTAGTTTCTTCCCAAACCAGGCCTCAAAAGGGGTAATACCAGACTTCAGTGATCTTGTCAGTAGTTTGTTTTGTACATATATGGCTGTCATAGCTGCTTCAGTCCAGTACTCCTTTGGTGCACTGACAGCATAGAGGAGGGCTCGAGTTGTACTGATTATTGTTTGATTTGCATGCTCACTTACTCCATTAGACTACAGAGTATAGGGGGTCATCTTCTGTGCTTCAATTCCTTCCTGATGAAGGAGATGACAGAATCCATTTGAAGTGTACTCACTACCTCCATCAGTGCAAAGCTTGCAAATAGACTTTCTATGTTGCTTTTCAACTAGTATTTTATATTCTTTAAAATATTTGAGTGCCTCAGACATCTTCAGTAGGTATCCAAACTTATATCTTGTGAAGTCATCTGTAAACATAAGTAGATAGTTAGATCCACCAAGTGAGACTGGATCAATCGGTTCTCCTATGTTACTGTGGATTAATTCCAGAACTTGTATTACCTTAGATGACTCTGGTACAGAAGGAAATGACTTTCGAGTCATCTTCCTATAGACACAACTAATATATACATGATGAGGTTGATAGATATAATCCCACCAGATAGTTATTACAGGAAGTGATGGAGATAAGCCCTCCAGATAGCGGTTGCAACACTGTAGTTAGTTGCAGCATAATAGTTAGTCTAGGGCACGACAAGTGGAATAGTCGTGACCATTGGTTTGTGGGGTTTCTGGTTGTGTAAGGGTTTTCCCTGTTTGTGCGTGCGTGGGAAGCACGGTTTCACTAGTATAAAAGGTTACACAGAGCAAGTAGAGAAGTGAACGAAGTTGTCTATTTACCTCAACACACAAGTGTTCTTCCTCCTGTGTTCCACAACCATTCCACTGCCAATTTGGATAATGACGCCAATGAACCGAATGCTTGCTATCAGGTTATGAGCCGCATGTACCAGGCCGAAAAATAAAAAAAAGAGGAAGTTTGTTAAGTGACGTTTGTTCCGAGATCAAATTTTATTTTATTTTTTTGACACAGATTTCCACCCTTATTTTTTTTTAAGACAATTAAATCCACCTCTACCGCACAGTTTATCTCCGCTAAAAGAAACGTTATTTTCACACGAACACAACCAAGGGACAATCAACCTTTACGGAATGACGATGAGTGAACAAGATGGTTCACCATCAATGATGGGAACAAGCTTTCCAAAACTGGACGGAACAAATCACCGGATTTGGTTAATGAGGATGACAGATCTTCTTCAATGAGAAGGCCTTTGGGATTTGACGATAGGTGATGAGGACGTCATAGAAAAGCCATCAAGCACCGTTGCAAACTATGAGAAGTGCCTCGATCAATACCAGGTGCAACGGAGGAGAATCCATAAGGCTATTGGAACTCTTTGCTTCAGTATGATCGACGCAATTGCAGTAACATACTACAATACAGTATGGAATATGCCAGCATTGATTTAGAAGCATGTCAATGAGAGCTACGAGACTACCGTGGGTTATGATGCAAATTATCTACAAAAGGAGTTGTATGAATGTAATCTGGAGGAGCAAGGAACTGTCCTATCCTACCTAAATCAGATTCGAGAGTTGCGTGACAAACTTTTGATTTGCAGCCAAGCACCAACTCATGCACAATTCGTATTCCACATATTCGAAGGCCTCCCTAAGACACCCGAATGGAAGACCTGGACTATGGTCACCAAAGGTACTTTACCATCACTGATGATAGTGACTGGATACAACAAGCTACAAACGATGTTGACCGCCTACGAGGTAGAATTACGCTGAGATCGCACCCTTGAGGCAGGCCAGGCACTGTTTGCAAAGTCAAAGGCAAAAGGCTACGGTCCACCAAGAGCACTGGTAGCGTTGAAGAGGGGTAACGCTGGTGGTGTCCGTGGAAAGTCTGGTTCGGGAACGTTCACTGGCACATGTCATCACTGTGGGAAACCAGGTCATAAGATCTGTGACTGTCACTCAAAGTTAAAACAGGAGAGTCATGGAGGATCCGCGACTGGCAGTCAGAACCAGTCTGGAAGAGCTGGCATCCTGGAAGAGCAGATGTGGCTTGCAAATGAGGATGCCGAAAATAAAAGGAGAGATGTCAGCAGAGTAGAGAAGACATTTGTGGGGGAGCGAGTAGTAGTGGAGATGGATTGGGTGATAGATTCGGGTTGTACCAACCACATGACAAGGCATGAAGGAGTCTTTATCGAAGGATCCTACCATCGCTTGACAAGAGATGAACATCAAATGCGAACTGCGACTGGAGAACTAGTCTCCGCTGTTGGAATCGGTACTGTTCGGATAAAGGTTTGGTCACCAGCGGATGGCACGAAGACCATTCTACTCACCGATGTTCTGCACATCCCGGAGGCTGGATTGACTAATCTCTTATTGGTCAGTCAGTTGATGAAAAAAGGAATCAATATATCCTTCATGGAGGATTCCGCGGAAGTCTACAAAGACAGAATCATCACAGCGATTGCAAAAAAAGTGGATCGTCTCTATATGCTTCTCATGAGTAGTGAAGGATACGAGGATGGACTACTGATTTCCAACATCAATCAAACACCTACTGCACTATGGCATCATCGATTAGTCTACCTCCACGAACAAGCTCTGATTAAGATGAGCAGCAAAGAGCCCATTAGTGGTTTCCCTACCCTGAAGGCAATCGCAATGACGAGCCATTGCACCCTCTGTTTAACAGGAAAAATGATTCGTACACCCTTTAAACCGACGGACCAACAAATGACTGCCCCTCTCGAACTTGTACATTCCGACTTTTGCGGACCAATGCAGCAGAAGTCTTTTGGTAATTGTTCTTATTTTATGTTACTCATCGACGATTTTACAAGGTTCACTGTGATTTACTTCTTGAAGAAGAAAAGTGAAGCAGCGGATTGTTTCAAAGCATACAAGATTCATGTGGAAAACAAACATCGCGGTAATGGCAAAAATTACGTGATCAAAGCGGTGAGAACAGATGGTGGCAGTGAATACACCAGTGAGGCTTTTCAGAGAGAACTGAGAAGATGCGGTATTGAGTTGCATGTTACTGTCCCCTATACACCACAGGAGGATGGTGTATCAGAAAATAGCAACCGAGTGCTAGTCGGAAGAACGAATGCATTACTCCAACATGCTGGAGCCCCTAGAGCGTATTGGGGGGAGGCGATTCAGACAGTCGTCTACCTGAAGAATCTGTCGATTACGAAGGGAATATGTAGAGTGGATGCAACACCATATGAACTCTGGTTCGGAAAGAAACCTGACATCAGGCATCTGTGAGTTTGTGGTTGTACGGCGTTCGCACATATTCACCCAGCAAAACGAACTGACAAGAAATGGAGTCCACGAGCAGAGAGACTGATCTTCATTGGATATACCTTAACTACGAAACAATACCGTCTGTATAATCTGAAAACCAAGCAGCTGATTACCTCAAGGGATGTCGTATTTTACGAAGATTGCCCTTTCTATAAGCCTCTCGATCGACAAGTTGTTTGTCCCCCGAACGAAGGCTCGATAGTTATTGTGTCTCCCCGTGGTAGAGAAGACACCAATCTGTACCCGATTTGGGATGAAGACGAGAGAGTGGATGATGATCCGGAGATTGGAAGACGAGAAGAGGGAGTAGAGATGAGAAGAGAAGATATGGGGATACCGGTGACTCTGGATTTGAGAAGAAGCAATCATGGGTCAGCAAACATTGGCGAGCGCCAGAGAAGGAGACATATGATGAGTGGAATAAAGTCAGATCTTGGACCTTACTGGGATAGAGAGCCAAGCTCCCGGAGAGAAAGGAGAAGAGAAAGTGAACCAAGGGGAGCAAGTCACCAGGCAGTAAGCATCGACTTAGCGCTACTAGTTATGGATAGACCAAGAACTGTAGCAGCTGCACTCGAAGGACCAAACTGTACAGATTGGATCGACGCTATCAACAGTGAATTAACATCGTTGGAGGATCACCAGACCTGAATGATTATGGAAGAGGAGAAGCTGCCAGAAGGCACATGAGCTATTTCCTCTCAGATGATACTGCAGGAGAAGCTTGGGGAGGACGGAAAACTCGCAAGATACAAAGCATGTCTCGTCGCACATAGATTCCGTCAACATGAGGGAATCAATTACTCCGAAACATACAGCCCAACAATCTTGTTTGCAGCAATTCAGACGGTCCTTTCTCATGCAGCAGTTGAAGATAAAGAGATTGTCCAGCTCGACATCGTCACCGCATTCCTCGAAAGTAAAGTTGATGAGGAGCTCTATCTAAGTCTTCCGAAAGAATTTCGAATTTTGGTAAAAGGGAGAGTGATACTATGAGATGATGAGAAGGACCCACTACCTGGGAATGCAGTCAACGGCGTTGTCTGATTGAATTGCAGTCTCTATGGACTGAAGCAGGCCACCAGAAACTGGTATAATACTTTGGCGTTGTATTTTACTTCTGAGATGGGGATGCAAGCATCAAGATTCGAGGCCGGAATATATACCACAAGCACCGGAGCTACGATTGTCACCTGGGTCGACGACATGCTCTTGATTGGAACTTCTGACAAGGTGTTGTCAATGAAAAGAGCAATTCAAAACCGATTTACCATCAAAGACCTTGGAGATGTCAAGTTCTTTCTCAGCATGTTGGTCGAACGCGACCGCAAGAACCAAGTAATTTACCTCAGTCAACGGGTATATTTGAAGAAGGTTTTGAAATGGTTCAGGATGGAAAATTGCAAGGGGTCCACCACCCCCATGGAGGTGAAGACAAAATTACATGAGAAGAGAGAAGATGAAGGCGAAGCGGATAAGGGAGTCTATCAGGAAGCAGTTGGAAGTCTTACTTACACAGCGATAACCACACGTCCTGATATCACTTTCGCAACTGGTGTGGTTGGCAGATTCGCTGCAGCACCATCTGAAGTGAATTGGACCGCAGTTAAGAGGATTTTATGATACCTAAAGGAAACACTGAGCCTACGGATATGCCTAGGTAAATGTGTGAGGGGAGCTCCTGGGGGAGAAACAGGAGCAAGAGCTCCAATCACTGTATACACGGACGCTGATTTTACAGGCAAACTGGATGGCATGAGATCTACGACTTGGTTTGTAATTCTAGACTGCCATGGAGCAATCATTCACTGGAAATCACAATGCCAGAAGACCGTTGCGAAGTCAACCGCCAATGCCGAGTTCAATGCCACTGCTCTTGCCGTTGAAGGGGCAATATGGCTATCGAAAATCCAAGGCGAACTCTATCCAAACACTATCTACAACGACAACTATCCTATATCCGTATTCAATGACAACCAGGTGTGCATTGCGAGCTTGAGCAATGGGGAGTTCAAGGCATCTACGCGACATATGGGTGTGCGATATTTTTGGCTTAGAGAATTGGTGTGAGAAGGGGAAGTCAAGATGGAGTATCTTAGGACGGATAAGATGGTAGCCGATGGGCTGACAAAGGGTTTGGAGCATGGAAGACACCAGTTATTTATAGAGATGTTGTCAATGGTAGATTAATGGTGTGATACTACAGCAATATCTAGGTTATCTGAAAAGTTTTTTCTTTTTTTTCTTTTTTTTTTTTACCAAAAAGTTTTTTTTGTTTTTTATATAAGCACGGAGGTACATATGATCATATATACATATGGATAGATATAGTAGTTTGATGGGATTAGGGGGAGTGATAGATATAATCCCACCAGATAGTTATTACAGGAAGTGATGGAGATAAGCCCTCCAGATAGCGGTTGCAACACTGTAGTTAGTTGCAGCATAATAGTTAGTCTAGGGCACGACATGTGGAATAGTCGTGACCATTGGTTTGTGGGGTTTTTGGTTGTGTAAGGGTTTTCCCTGTATGTGCGTGGGTGGGAAGCATGGTTTCACTAGTATAAAAGGTTACACAGAGCAAGTAGAGAAGTGAATGAAGTTGTCTATTTACCTCAACACACAAGTGTTCTTCCTCCTGTGTTCCACAACCGTTCCACTGCCAATTTGGATAACGACGCCAACGAATGGAATACTTGCTATCAGAGGTACGGTCGAGAGCTTCTTGACAGCATCAATACTAAGGTTGGTAAGTTAGAAATACCACAATACAGAATCTTTTACTGCATTCTCATCTGTCCTAACCACCATCATATCATCCATCTCTTACCTGCAATTGGCTATATTGGGTATGGTTCTAAGTACACAGAGACCATCTATCTCCATTGCCTTTACCCACAATCCCTTCTCTCTTCTCAAGGAAGCTCTGCCACTCCTATGAAAATCTATATATAGACCTGGCTTCTGCAATTGTGATATCAAGAGCAAACTATTCTGACTGCAGTCTAGATCATAAAGAACTCCAGTAACTACCAACTATTTCTGACACTTGCTGCCAGAATCTCAGACAAGTAACATTATATCCCCAGAGCCAAAAGCATCAATTTCTGAGTTATTGGCCACCATAATCTTATGTTGTCCCTCTGGAATGGGGAAATAGGTGGTAAATAATTCTTGAACACTAGTGACATGGATACTACAGTCACTTTCATGTAGCCATTGCCCTTGACTGGATGGGAACTGAGGAGTACTAAAGGCAGTAAAAAGAGTTGTATTCATTGGATCAGATGGTGCCACTTTCTCAGCAGTAGTGGACCTTGCTGTTGTTATTCCTTTCTGTTGGTCTGACTTCCATTTTCAACACTTGCTCTTTTGATGTTCTTTCTTCTAATAGTAGTGACACATGATCAATTAGCTCCCAGAAGAGGCCTGACCTCTGGTTTTGTTTCGTGGGGGTTTGCCTCCCCCAAAATCAGGTTTGCTCACTGCATATCAACTTTCCTTCCCTTAGACCACCAGAGCAGTTCCTTTACCAGTGGCTCCAATGTTATCTCAGTTGAGAGTTTATTCCCTTACTTGATTGCAGCAATAAGATTCTGAGGTTGATCGGGTTTGATAATTGTTGCTTGAAGGTCTTGCCATTCATGCTAGGAGGGTGGTAGACCATTCAACAAATAGAAAGTCTTCTCATGAGACTTAATGACTTCTTCAGCCTCTCGCAGACATTCAATAATTCTCTCAATCTCATGGACATACTTGATGGCTATCCCATGAACATCATAGGTACAGTCGAATAATGATCTCCAGAAATAGTAGAGCTCCAAGCCAAGAGCCTTTCGATATCCTTTGGCAAGTTTGTCCTATAGTGACTTAGGATCCTCATCATAGGAGTCTGAGGTATATTGGGCACAAATATGAAGCTCCATGGCATTCCGTATTTTTGCTGTAATATGAAAGCATTTGTAAAAGTATTTATTATAGGCTATGATTGTATCCAGATCCATGCTATCTTTATTGGGTGCCACTTCTCTACCAGAAATGATCCACCAGAAGTCTAACTCTTTCAGTTGATCAGACATTCTTTGTCTACAAGGGCCAAAATTATTGTCTGCCAATAGAGGGAACATAAGGTCAGGAGGGTAGGTATTATTGATATTTTCTGACATTCTCAATGTAGGGAACTGACATAGTAATGATGGGCTTTTATCTTTCCTGATGAATAACTAATCAAAGACTCAAGGAAAATAATAGTAGAAGGAGAAGAAGAGAATTATCAAACAACCAAACAAATAACTTGGAAGAAAATAATTTGAGAGGTAATGACAGTGTTGACAACCAACCCTCAAAAGCATAATTTTCTGTTTTGGTTTTGAGCATAGAATATGCAGAGGCTCATAACCTGTTGTATGGAGGATGTATTGTATAATTGTATATTCATGTTACAAAACAGGAGAGAGAAAGCTAACCAAGTAACAACCATACATAGCAACTACTAGCAGTCCCTAGAGTAGTCCTCAACCAAACTCAAACCTAATTGGCACCAACTATATCACATAAGCATGGTACTATACACTAAGGCTATTTACCATAGCTAACAAGGTAGTCATTACTTTTAAGAAATAAAGTAGGAAATCAAAAAAGTAACTATTCAACCAAGTATATTTAAGAATAAACTGTCTGCCAACATCAACTGTTCCAAATACTAGATTCAATAGACTCTTTAAATAATGTGATTCTTTGCTACAAGTAGTATACTAAAATATAAAGATTATATCAAATAATATATCTTGAAACTAAACATAAAACAACTATCATATCAAATGATAACATAAAATAAAGATAGTATCAAATAATATGTTACGGTATATAGTCAACGATGAGGGAAAACAGCTTGTGATAAGAATATTTTGCATTATTTAGTCATTCTGTTATAGGGGGTTTGCCATATAGTACTTAATGGAGGAGATGTGACTTGGTTGGTATTACATGGGGTTTATGTCTGTGTTTGCTAAGTATATAACTAGTGATGTAGAAAAAAGGTTATAGCCCTCAAGGTAGGTTTTGTTGGTTAGTTTGTATACTTGTATTAGTAGCAAGTCCTCTTTCCCTTAAAAGGCTACTGAGGCTCCTTCTCCTTTGTTTTCCATTCTTTTCTTCTTTTTTCTTCAGTTTGTATCTTTTGTATTCTAGCTATTCAAAGATATCTGCTTTCTAACCTATCTCCTCAGTTCCAGTCCTCATCCAGATACACGTCATCTACCTCGTCCTCACTCTTATCTACCGTGTCAGTCCTCAATCTCTGTTCTCATTCTCAGCCCTTGTCCTCGATCCTCATTCTCATCAGTTACCTCAGTCTCCCATCTGTCCTACTTGATACCCTTTAGCTACTCATTGGCCCCGACCTCCCTGTTACATAATACATCTTAAAACCAAACATAAAATAACTATCATGTCAAATATTACCTTAAAACAAAGATAGTATCAAACCATACATCTTGAAACTAAACATAAAATAACTGTTATATCACACAATAATATAAAATGAAGACAGTATCAAATAGAGTACCTGTACTTATTACAGCTTTGCCTCAAGAATTTTAAGGGAAGAAATGATCACATATACAAGTAATAGAAGATGTACTTAGTATTATAGATTGCCTGAAGCTTTTAGGATTCCAGTAAGATTACAGGATTCTAGTCATATGTACTCACTAGTCATAATAGTTGTTATGGTTTTTCTTCTAGCCTCTACTTTGGTGAAAGATATCATGTATTTAAGACAGACTTCCTGACCAGCAGAAAATGACTAAGCTTCAGACAGATACCTAAATAAGAAACATATATGATTGAATGGTGATCCTATTATTCCCTTTTACTTTCTTACTTCTTCTAAGTCCTTTCTATCTTTGCCTCTTTCATCTTTCTTAGGCATTAAGTACTGGCAGACCTACTACCTATTCTCTATTATATTAGTTTATACTGATGATAACTAGTTACAGCAACCCAGTACCATACCATAGCTTCTATGAATGCTGTACTATACCTATATATATAATGTGTACCTTATAGAAAAAGGTACACCAAATCCTAAATTTTTAGAAAAAGTATATTTGTACTATTTTACACATACCTTTATTGTACCTAGTACTTCCAATCTCTATAATTAGCTAGAATAGTTAAATTCATTATAGAATTAAGACCTTAATAGTCTATCATATTTGACCAACCTCTGACAATGCACTGCAATAGTTGAAACATAGGAGTAGTAATTGTAGTGAGAGGTTATCACCTTCTAAAGCAATTATTAGTGCAATAAATAAGTGTAGGCTAATTAGATACAGGAATGAAGGTAAAGTATTGTAGTGGAATAATTCCTTTTCTATAGAGCAAGTAAAATCTAAGTAAGATTCAATGAAATTTTGTACCTCAATTATTAAAATACAAGGTAGTACTATTTAGCTCAATTTGTCAACCTTGTAGTGAGTGGAAATAGGAATGAGTGAAAGCAGCAACTTCATAAAATAGATTGGGGTATCTTGCTAATAACTTGTCAAAACTGAAGGGGGTAGAAGTCTAGTATAGGCTTCAAACATCAAGTCATAAACTCTCCATGTCAAGCATTCTTTAGAGTTAATTGGCATATCCAGGCAGCCTATTGACCTCACACTAAAATTATATGTAGAGATATAGATAAGAAAGACTCTTTATAGGAAATAAAGAAGTTTATTAAAGGGCTGGTTCCACCAAGGCAAGTATGGGGAATCTACATACTAAGAGACATAATTCCAGCATAATCAATGATTAGTACAAAATAAAGAAATAACAAACATGCCCGAAACTCATGCATACTTCCCCTAATTTTCCAAAACAATCTGAAATGTTTCATGACATGCCCAAACATTGACGAACACAATTTCCCAAAAATCCTAAATCCTATCCTCAGAACTCCAATCCTATCCCCTACTTCTTAGCTCCTATATCCTATGCCTTATGTCTTAGTGTATTTTATCAAATTCCCGGGAGAGATAAGTCCACTAAAGTGAACGAGTGATCGCCGGTGATTTTCAACATACAAGCCCACCCAACCCAAAAAACCTCAAAATTTGTGACCCAACACAATCCAAACCAAACCCAAATTTTAATTGGGTAGAACATGAACCCAATAACCTATTTTGAGACTTGATGATATGTGATGCCATAGCTCTAATACAAGTACTTGCACGCTGCCGACATCATGGCTCGTGGCCATTCCGGCCTTATCCTCGCACTATTCCTGTATTTTCCCAAATATCTTCATGTAGCGGATTCTACACCTCATGCCGGCCTTTGTTACCAGCCTTATTTCCTCGTTTGATTTGAAACATGGGAGCACACATTTCCGAATTTCCCTATTCCCTTGCAGGCACCACGCTAGACTATTTTTGACCCGCATCCGGACCTCATGGAGTACAATACCCCAAGAGGGAGAAAAATTCCAATAGGCCCTGCTTCTCTATGGCACAGCGTTAGGAAGCGTTTCCGATCGGGGGGAGAGTGCAAAGCTGTGTAAACGGAGATGCCAACCCTACCCGCGTGAAGAAGCGGAGGAGCAAGAAATGCGATCATGGGTGATAGTTTGGGAACGACTTCGGCCCAGTACGGCAGGATTATCATTCACGTCAACATGCAAAATATCGCACACCGAGCGATTTACCATGATAGGCTAGCTTGTACTGTCGTGAAGTGTCAAAATGCAAGGTCACCGACGATCACTCGTGAATTGATGGATCTCACTTGGAAATAACTTCATAAAGGAGCCACTTCGGTGATGGAGATATGCAACGGTGATAGGAGAGGGTCATAGGAGCTGGTGATAGGATTTAGGGAATAGAAAATAGTATTTAGGTACAGGTGGTACGGAATAGATCTATGGGAGTGTTTGGACTGACAAGGGATTACGGGTGAGCGTACAGAGGAATAGTTGGTCGTTAGGAGTTTGTGGAAGGATGGTTTTTTGTTTTTGGGAATTTGGATAAATGGGAGACTTTTCTCACTCGTTTTTAGAGATGTCGCTCCATCAATTAACTGTCATTCACATTATAAATATACGCCGCACTCATGGAATACTGCTCATAACAACATGAAGTACGGTACTCGGGTATCAGAATGCGAGTTACAACTGAGAGATTGGTGATACTGTGGAGATTGTGGAGATTGCGGAAATGAAGGATACGTGAGTTGAATACCTTGAAAGATTAGATGGTTTAGCGGTGATATACGTACATGGGGATTCTCCGTGTACGAGGTACTGGAGATCTTTGTTATAGGGAAGTTAGTTTGCGTTGGTAACCGACTTGTGAAGAAATTTCTAGTTTGGCGATGGCAGATATCCTATATAACAGTAGCTGGTATGGGGCACGGGGGTGATGGAGGGGATCGTGCTCATGTGTATAAAAGGTTATGCAATTCCTGGACCTGCGATGTTGCATGCCACGATTTGATGGACATTTGCGACGATATATGTTTCATTCTGCAATTGCTCAGTCCCCGCCTTATTCTAATTCTATTAATTAAGTTCACAAATGACAATGAGCGCAAGACGTGGCTCCACTTATATACATGATTCCGCCAATAGCTAGCGATAGCAATTACAAACAACAACCCAGCATTACCAAACAGGCTCAGATTTTACCAAACTTGCATAGACTGTCCCAAACTTCAATAAACATTGTAACAGTTCGCAAGTCTTCCCCAACCTTTACTTCATTGCATTCCATTGTGATTTCGACGAACAAAAATCGCCCATGGCTTAATGCCTCTTCCTACATTCTACAGCCGTTTCCCCGTTTTCCCACCACCAAGGCCTCTTCGCCTACCACGCTACATAAACTTCCACAAGCGATCATGAAGTGAGCGCCGGCTATTGACATCGCCTGCAACCACTTCCTCATGAATAGCACTAGTCCTCTCAGCAGCTGATTTTGTCTATCGCAGCTCCCTCAACATCCTGATACAGCCCAAGGTGATGCAGTGTGGTTCGCTCAGGGTATTGGAGAATCCCACGGAGGCCCGCTCAAAAGCTTCTACGGCTTGAGGATATTTCCTGTGTTATTCATATAGACCAGCCAAATGCTCGAGGGGTTCAGACTTCAATCTGTTCCGCGCCAAGTGTTGTCTCTCCAGCTTCCAGTACACGTCGCCAAATCTTCTTTGATTCATCGTACTTTCCTTAGTCCTCCAGAAGCCCAGCCAGATTGCAGACACTAGTTGGGGTGGTTGAGTGGTCTGGCCCAAGAACCTTCTCGCGCCCCTCCAGTGCACGCCGGGACATCGTCTCTGATTCGCCATGTCTCCCTAGGGCTCGTAGCAATGAAGCCAGGTTATTGACACTTGTAAGGGTGTTGGGGTGGTCTGGCCCAAGAACCTTCTCGCGCCCCTCCAGTGCACGCCGGGACATCGTCTCTGATTCGCCATGTCTTCCTAGGGCTTGTAGCAATCAAGCCAGGTTATTGACACTTGTAAGGGTGTTGGGGTGGTCTAGCCCAAGAACCTTCTCGCGCCCCTCCAGTGCACGCCGGGACATCGTCTCTGATTCGCCATGTCTCCCTAGGGCTCGTAGCAATGAAGCCAGGTTACCGACACTTGTAAGGGTGTCGGGGTGGTCTGGCCCAAGAACCTTCTCGTACCCCTCCAGTGCACGCCGGGACATCGTCTCTGATTCGCCATGTCTCCCTAGGGCTCGTAGCAATAAAGCCAGGTTATTGACACTTGTAAGGGTGTTGGGGTGGTCTGGCCCAAGAACCTTCTCGCGCCCCTCCAGTGCACGCCGGGACATCGTCTCTGATTCGCCATGTCTCCCTAGGGCTCGTAGCAATAAAGCCAGGTTATTGACACTTGTAAGGGTGTTGGGGTGGTCTGGCCCAAGAACCTTCTCGTGCCCCTCCAGTGCACGCCGGGACATCGTCTCTGATTCGCCATGTCTCCCTAGGGCTCGTAGCAATGAAGCCAGGTTATTGACACTTGTAAGGGTGTTGGGGTGGTCTGGCCCAAGAACCTTCTCGCGCCCCTCCAGTGCACGCCGTACCATCGTCTCTGCCTGACAGTAAAAACCAATATAGAAAAAGTACCTGCCCATGAAAAGCATAAGCTCTTTAGTAATTGAATCGGTTGACTCTTGAGCTACCACCGCAAGTGCATGCGGAACGTATGCTGCGGCAATACCACCATATCGCCACTCCATTTCATCTCGGGGGAACAATCGTGAAACCACTCTGAGTGCAGTGACCTTCCAGTGACCCAGCTCCACCGGTAATAAGTATGCACGTATAGAAAGTTGGACCAAACGATGAAGCTCGTAAAACTTCCTGCCGTCACGCTTGACGTCCGTAATCAACGAGAACCCCAATAACTTTCCAATAGCCTCCCGAAATTGAATGGAGTCATCTATCCCTTCCAAGCCACATTGACTCAGTAACTCCTCCAGGTATGTTTTGACGATCGAAGAAGGCAACCAACCGGAGAAGACGCGCCGCTGTGGGCATCTGTTTTGTTATTCGCTCAAACGTGATAAAGTATGTGCCTAGAATTCCTTTGGTCATATCGGTCTCTTGTCGGATGTCGGAAAACTCCTTCGTAAGTAGCGTTGTCCTTGCTTGATCATTTTCCTGGAAAATGGACCAGTATTCTGAAGGACGTGTCATGGTCTCGGTCATAAAGGCTGCCGCACCCACCACAGCAAGTGGTAGGTGATCTAGTGAATCCAGGATCATCGGGACCACTATTCGTTCCTCATCCTCCAAACTATCCCAGTTGCGAAAGCGTTTGGAAAACAACTCCCGTGCTTCTTCCCCCGCCATTTCCTCGACCTCGATAACAGTACACTCCTGCCGATGCGCAACCTTTAGAGATCGGGTCGTAAATATCACTGTCCCCTTGTCACCCTGAGGTACAAGCTTCGCGATAGGACTGTTGTTGCTTAGAAAGTCGTGGTCGTTGTCGGCATTGTCGATAACTAGGATCCAGTCGCCACTATCTGGTCCTTCAAACCATGCCTTTATACTCAACAGGAATTGATCTTCGTCTTTCTGGGTGCTAGACTGAGGGATGTGAACACGTTGTCCAATAGTCCGAAAGTCCTGGCTGAACTTCACCATCCCACTTCCGTGTGTCCAGAAAACATCACAACCGCTTTCCCGCGCACATTGATAAAGGTATTCGAGGGCAATCTGAGTTTTTCTAAGCGAGGTTAGCATCCTCTTAACGGCTAAGCATTAAACACATACCCAGAGCCCCCTAATCCCTGGAGCGCGACCCGGTTATGATCCTTACTTTTGCAATGCCCCTTTACCGACTCAATGATACCGTTACGGCCCGTAAACGCTCTATTCCTGCTGTAAGGAACTATCCAATACGGCCTAGATGTCTCTTTCGGTTCTGATAGCATGTTAGCTCTCTCTCTAGAACCCTACGAAGAAAAGTGATGATACCGCCGTCTCTATCTCTGAAAGGTCCCCCTTGGTTTATGACTCCCAAATTTGTGATATGGTGGTACGCCTGAGTCCCCCCAATAACATTACCATTACCGAAGACGCTATTATCCCCCCTATTCCCGCTGCAGCTTCCCTGGATATTGGATTGGATTTCGATAGTTCTGACAAGATTATTAGATCGACGCTGATCGGTTTGAAATATGGAAAAGTAGACCCATAGGGATACCCACTGATCCATCACAGATAACGTTATATTTGACTTGCTATAAATCTATTTTCAAGATTGGGTGTGATAATAACCAGAGGTAGCTAGTTTGTTCGATAATGATGGCTTGCTTATCGCTAATCGCTTATCGTAATCGTTGAATCCGATGGGTTTGCAAGTCCTGAAATAAGTCAACAACACGAGATATGATGGAACGAGGCCCAACCTCGGATATTGAGATGAATAGGTATCGTATTCCGTGGCAAATGTAGGGTAGAATCACAGCTGGCAGTGCTCGAGGAGAATGGGGATCAAGGTATTGCTGTCATGTGTGCGAGTAAAAGGGTGTAGGAACGAAAGTTAGAATTTAGAAGTCAGAAATCAGCAGCCTTGGCCCTCCGGCTGAAAAGAGGCCGGTATTCCCCCTCATGTTCTGTTCAATGCAAGTTCGGGCAATGTAATTGGCTGTGCTGCAGTCGGGATATGGGCAGCTAGCATTTGTGTGGATGTCCCACTTTACCATTGCATCGGACTGCAATGTAGCCTCCTATCATACTCGTGTATCATACCACCGACAGTGGCGGTGCACTCTCCATCAACCTATTTGCCGGAATTACTTAAAACGCAAAATTTGAGCTTCCGAGCAATACCGGTACAGTACGGGTAATCGAATGCTCTTGTCCAACCCCGCCCTTGAGAGAGACGTTTTTCTATCAGTCCCCTTTCTCTCAACGGGGCACCGCCATATCTTCAACTTGAAAAATACCGACCACCTTACCTTACAGTTGATCCAATAACTATCCTACCTGATGTCACACAAAACTGAAAAGAAAGAAAAAAATACATGTGGGTTATCAGATTTTCAGTCTCGTGCATGGGGTGCATCTGAAGGATTTCCAATAGCAATTGAGCCATTTGTACTGCGCCTTATGCTTGGAGAGTCTGGCGCTAAAAATGGTGAACAGAAGCGAGTGTAATATTGCTGCTTACTGTAACTTTAGTGCAAATGCTATTGCGGCTGATAAGCCAATACAAAGACCCGAGATATGCACTTTAGTATTCGAGAACGCGACTCCTTACCACACCACATTGACCTTGCGAAAACTTCGAGTTCTCGCCCATTAAACTAACCTCTCCTAGGGGCTGGATTTCATTGCCGGAGCCTCCCGGGTACAGTCTTCACCGTACTCGCGACGAAACTTGGCTGGTGACGAACACGAGTATTTGACCAGCCAAACAGAGAATTCGCCAAAGTAGGGTAACAAAAAATTACTTGTTTCTGATCCCTCTTCGTTACTAGCCCAGTTTCCTCGCGAGTGCTCTGGAGGATATTCTAGTCTATGTCACGCTAGAGTTGGGTAGTAGACCCCCTGTTGTAACTAATCACTGCCTTTACAATTTTTGTGGAACCCATATCGCGCTTGTGACTAACATGTTGGTCTTGAGTCACATCACAAAATCATAAATCTCAAGAGTTTTTTGATCATTCAAATTGCGCAATGTCAATGGAGAATGATCGCTCCATGAGCTGAGACCACTTGTCAAACGGCCTTGTTACCTAGCTACGTCATAGGTTACATGCCATCACCGAAAGTCCGAATGGAAAATGATTACTAGTATAAACCGCTGCGTTACTGTAATTTCATACCGATGAAGATCTGAAAAATCACTCTTGGAAAATGATACAAAATCTCACAGAGATAAATCTGAGCGCCGTGCTCCCACCCTTATCCAAACACCAGTACCGTACTGATATTCTTTTGCTTAGTCTCGTAGGCGTTCTTGGTGGGTATGGCAAGACACGACACAGGAGCCACACGGTCGGTCCAGGATCAGTCTGTCCCAAGTCAATAATACGTTGCCTTTGAGGTCAAGGGCTGTCGATGTTTCGATGATACAACACCTGGTCACAATGACCCCTGAAAAAAAAGGAAAGAAGTATTGGCCAGTCACAGTCTCTCGGTTAAGGTAAAACTCGCTGAAACGGGGAAAAAATAAAGAAGGAAATCTTTCTGGAAAACAACTGGGAATTCTCTGATCAATTCTGCTCTCTTGCTTGTGTCTTTCTCGCTGATCTTTCTTCCTGATTCTGGTTGTCTCTTTGTTCTCCGTCTTCTTCTTCCCAAGGTACTTCCAGCTGTCTATATACTTAGGGAAATTCCAATCCCAACTGCTAACGAATTGCTAACGACAAAACCTCGTCCCCAGAGTACGACTCCACACGCAATCCTCCACAAGTCCTTCCACGCGGCTCACAGTACCGTAAGAACTCTTGAAATTCACTATCTCCGGCAGCCCTGTAACCTCCGGATTCTGAGTCAAATGCTCCTGAGAAGGATTAGCGTTTCCCCGACACGGTATAAGATTGGCCTACCGGACATGTTGGATCTAGTTAACTGGTATTCGCAATTCTGTTAACCTGTCAAACTAAACCTATCGTGGGCTGATGGGCTGATTCCCGCTGATGATCTGATAGCGAATTTCAAGAGTTTCTACGGTACTTCACTAGCGTTTACGGTACTGTACTCTGCAACCATATTTGGTTTAATTCCAGCTGCCGCCCATGTTTCCCTTTCAATTCTCCTCATATGAGAAGTACTCGATACTCACAGAATTGCTGCTGCATGAGTTTTTGTACGGTACAAACAATTGACCATGATTTAAATGACAAAACTAATGTAACGATGTAATAAAAAAAGATAAATAAATCTCCTATCATCGCAGTTAGAAAATAGTACCACTTAAATACAAACAAAGAGAAACTCCTCAGTCCAGCCATGACTCGGGAGATGCACTGAGGTGTACCATACTATCCTTGATGATATGTTCTCATAAGGTTGGCAGGCATCAAGGACAAGCCTTCTTGGCTGGGATCAATCCCAGCTTATCTCAACTCGACACCTCACAAGAGTGTTGAAATACTAAGGCCTATTTGAAATACTAGGGCCTATTTGACTGCCTTGAAGGGATTTAATTATAGGTTTGTCAAGCCGAGTTTTTTAGTTGTCGCACCAAGTTGGAAAGTGAGTTGTGATCTGGAGAAAACTGGTGGCATGTTCGGCATCTGGGGGGAAGCCAAAATATTATCTTTATCAAGTAGACTATAGCTATATTATTACACCACCGTCACAGTACCGCTCTACTGGTGTGGGCTAGGGCGATTTTGATAGGGTAGTTGGGCAGTCGCATGGTGTTCTTCGCCGACTGTGACTCGCACATTGGTAGATAGCTTGGCGCGCAGAATTGTCTGCCAAAAAGGCGCTTTCGTGTTTCCTTAGTTAGACAAGGGGCAACCACACCTTCCTTGCACGATAAAATTCGATCACCGCTTCACCTGTACTAGGCTTAGCTTTATTCTTGATTTGCTCCTTCCATATCGACTACGTTACACCGTATCTATCCGGGGTCAATTCTATCCTCACAATCACCCGGTATAGTAGGCGGGACACAAGTGCATTTCATCCTCACAAGCGTGCCCGGTCAAAACACCATCCAACTAGGGAAAGCGCATCGCGCACTCCCACAACGGTATGGGGAATGAGCACAATTGGCTCTTTTGAAAATTCAACTTAGCGATACGAAGCCATAATCTCCAACATAACGAACTGGCCTGGGCTAAGCCACATTGTAATACACAAATCGTTCAAGGCTCAGGATCGGCGAAACACTGGGTATGCTCGCATAGTCAATAAAGCTTGTTTTCGCTGATACGGATCTCGTAAAACGGACGAGTCCGGACAGAATCAGAATCATTATGTTAGAATGATCATACAGGGTCAAATTCCAATCTATCATCGCAAAATATTTTTCAAAAACCTTTGCACTCAGAGGGACGTATTGACAAACATTTTGGACTACCATATCCTGCTATACAGTACCTATATGATGGATATTTCAAAATGTTCGCAGCTATAATCTATCGAACCAAAGGCGTGAGTAAAATGAATTGGCTGATTATCACGGGTGTGTTCACCATTTATAACGCCAGCCTTGTCAAACATAATGCGCAGTACAAATCGCTTAATTGCTATTGGAAATCCTTCGGATGAGCCCCCATGCACAACGCTGAAAGTCGGATAATCCACCACTATTTTTTTCTCTTGTGTCGCTGTTTATGTGCTATCATGCAGGATAGTTATTGGATCAACTCTAAGGTACCATCACGGAACACTCAAATACACAGCCCTCGCGGATTAGATTGTAGGCTAGAATGGATTTCTGGGGTTCGGCCAATCAGTAGTGACTGTGTATTTAGGCGGGGAGTGTTTGTGAGTGTTCCACGATTGTAAGTGTGTGTGTTTCAACGTGAGGATATCTCGGCGCCCTGTTGAGAGAAAGGGGATTGATAGGAAAAGGTCTCTATCCTATCTAGGCGGGGTTGATCAAGCCTATTCGCCTACGGCACCAGCATTATACGAAAGCTCACAATATGCGCTTTCAGAAATTACAGATAATTGGTTGATGGGGAATGGGCGTATGCTATCGGCCGAAGGAGAATACATTACAATCCGGAGGCTGCGGCTCCCGTGTCACCCACGCAACGGTAAAGCGAGACACCCACACAAATGCAGGCCGCTGCCCATATCCCGACTGCAGCACAGCCAATTACATTGCCCGAACTTGCATTGAACAGAACATGAGGCGAAATACCGTACTTTCCTATAATTCTCAGGTCCTTTCTTCAGCCGGACAGCCAGGGCTGATTTTTGATTTCTAAGTTCTAGTTCTCATTGCTACACCCTTTACACATTCTCATCACAGCAAAACCTCAATCCCCCTGTTACTCGAGCATCGCTAGCTGTGATCACACCCTACAACTCGCGCGTAATAAGAGACTTATTCAACTCAATATCCAAGGTTGGGCCTCGCTCCATCATATCTCGTGTTGTTGACTTATTTCAGGACTTGCAAACGCATCGGATTCAACAATTACAATAAGGAATAAACAAGCCGTCATTATCGAACAAGCTAGCTACCTCTGGTTATTGTCACACCCAACCTTAAAAACAGATTTATAGCAAGTCAATTATAGCGTTACCTGTGATGGATCAGTGGGTATCCCTATGAATCTGCCTTCTCATGTTGCAGGCCGGTCAACATCCATCTAATAATCTTGTCAGAACTACCGAAATCCAATCCCATATCCAGGGGAGCTTCAGCGGGAATAGGGGGGATAATAACGTTTTCGGTAATGATAATGTTCGCGGAGACACGCATGTGGGCCACAATGTTACCAATTTCCTATTCGTAAATCGAGGGGGTCCGTCGAGAGCAAAAGACGAAGGTATCATCACTTTTCTCCGCAGGTTTCTAGCAAAGAGCTAACATGCTATCAGAACGGAAAGAGACATCTAGGCCGTACTGGATAGTCCCTTACAGCAGGAATAGAACATTTACGGGCCGTATCAGTATCATTGAGTCGGTAAAGGGGCATTGCAAAAGTAAGGATCATAACCGGGTCGCGCTCCAGGGATTAGGGGGTTCTGGGTATGTATTTGATACTTCGTCGTCGGGAGGATGTACTAACCTCGCTTAGAAAAACTCAGATTGCCCTCGAATACATTTATCAGCGCGGCCGCGAGAGTGGATGTGATGTTTTCTGGGTTAACGGGAGTGGGGCAGTAAAGTTTAGTCAGGGATTCAGGACTATTGCACAGAGGGTTCAGATTCCTCAGGCTATCGCCGGAACAAATGAAGAGGAATTCCTATCGAGTATGAAAGCATGGTTTGAAGGTCCACACATTAACGACTGGATCCTGGTTATCGACAATGCCGACAACGAGGACGACTTTGTTAACAATGACAGTCCCATTGCAAAGTTTGTACCGCAGGGGCCCAAGGGAACAGTGATATTTACGACCAGATCTCTAAAGGTTGCGCGTCGGCAGGAGTGTAGAATTATCGAGGTCAAGAAAATGACGGGTGAAGAAGCACGGGAGTTGTTTTCCAAACGCTTTCACAACTGGGATAGTTTGGAAGATGAGGAACGAAAAGTGGTTCCGATGATCCTGGATTCACTAGATTACCTACCACTCGCTGTGGTGGGTGCGGCCGCCTTTATGACCGAGACCACGACACGTCCTTCGGAATACTGGACCATTTTCAAGAAGGATGATATAGGAAGGAAAAAGCTACTTTCGAGGGAGTTCTCCGACATTCGACGGGAGGCGGATGTGACGGAAAGTATACTGAGCACGTACTTTATCACATTTGAGCGAATTACAAAACAGATGCCCACAGTGGCGCGTCTTCTCCGGCTGATTGCCTTCTTCGATCGTCAAAACATACCGGAGGAGTTACTGAGTCAATGTAGCTTGGAAGGGATAGATGATTCCATGGAATTTCGTGAGGCTATTGGGAAGCTATTGGGTTTCTCATTAGTTACGGATGTTAGGCGCGAAGGCAAGCGGTTTTACGAACTTCATCGTTTGGTCCAACTTTCTATACGTGCGTACTTATCACCGGAGGAGCTGGACCACTCGAAGGTGACGGCACTAAGAGTGGTTTCACGATTGTTCCCCCGCGATGAAATCGAGTGGCGATATGGTGGTATTGCCGCTGCATACGTTCCGCATGCACTTGCGGTAGCTAAAGAGTCAACCTGTTCAATCGCTGAAGAACTTATTTTTTGCATGGGCAGGTACTTTTTATATATTGGTTTGTATGGTGAGGCCGAGACAATGTTACGGCGTACACTGGAGGGGAAAGAGAAGCTTCATGGACCAGACCACCCCGACACCCTACGAAGTGTCAATAACCTGGCTTTAGTGCTACGAATGCTAGGGAGGTATGGCGAATCAGAGACGATGTCACGGCGTGCACTGGAGGGGAAAGAGAAGCTTCATGGACCAGACCACCCCGACACCCTAAGAAGCGTCAATAACCTGGCTTTAGTGCTACAAGACCTAGGGAGGTATGGCGAATCAGAGACGATGTCACGGCGTGCACTGGAGGGGAAAGAGAAGCTTCATGGACCAGACCACCCCGACACCCTAGGAAGTGTCAATAACCTGGCTTTAGTGCTAGCAAGACCTAGGGAGGTATGGCGAATCAGAGACGATGTCACGGCGTGCACTGGAGGGGAAAGAGAAGCTTCATGGACCAGACCACCCCGGCACCCTAGGAAGTGTCAATAACCTGGCTTCAGTGCTACGAGACCTAGGGAGGTATGGCGAATCAGAGACGATGTTACGGCGTGCACTGGAGGGGTATGAGAAGCTTCATGGACCAGACCACCCCGACACCCTAGGAAGTGTCAATAACCTGGCTTTAGTGCTGCAAGACCTAGGAAGGTATGGCGAATCAGAGACGATGTCACGGCGTGCACTGGAGGGGTTTGAGAAGCTTCATGGACCAGACCACCCCGACACCCTCCGAAGCGTCAATAACCTGGCTTTAGTGCTACAAGAACTAGGAAGGTATGGCGAATCAGAGACGATGTCACGGCGTGCACTGGAGGGGAACGAGAAGCTTCATGGACCAGACCACCCCGACACCCTACGAAGTGTCAATAACCTGGCTTTAGTGCTACGAGACCTAGGGAGGTATGGCGAATCAGAGACGATGTCACGGCGTGCACTGGAGGGGAGAGAGAAGATTCTCGGACCAGACCACCCCGACACCCTACGAAGCACCAATGACCTGGCTTTAGTGCTGAAAGACCTAGGGAGGCATGGCGAAACAGAGACGATGTTACGGCGTGCACTGGAGGGGAATGAGAAGGTTCTTGGCCCAGACCACCCAACCACCCTAACCAGTGCCTGTAATCTGGCTCGCGTTCTGGAGGACCAAAGAAAGTACGAGGAACCAGAGAAGATTTGGCGACATGTACTGGAAGCGCGAGAGAAAGCACTTGGTCCGGAGCATGATGAAGTCTATAAAACCCTCAAGCATTTGACCGGTCTCTATGAAAAACAGAGGAAATATTCTCACGCCGAAGAAACTTATGTGGGGGTCTGCACAGGATTCTCCAAAACCCTCGGTGAACAACATCCCACCACCTTGGAATGTATCAGGAGGTTGACGGAGTTACGAGAGACAATATCAGCTGCTGAGAAAACTAGTGCTATTGACGCGGAAGCGGCTACTAATGATGTCAATAACCGGCGCTCACTACGTGATCGCTTGAGGGAGCTCACGTGGCTTCGCGGGCGAAGAGCCCTTGGTGGTGGGAAATCGGGAAAACGGCTGTGGAGTGTAGGAAGAGGGATTTAGCCATGGGCGATTTTGGTTGGTCGAGATTACAATAGAACATGAAGAAGTGAAGGTTTGGGAAGACTTGGCGACGGTTGCAATGTTTTGTGAAGTTTGGGACAATCTATGCAAGTTTGGTAATGTTGGGTTGTGTGTAGTTGCTATCGCTAGCCATGGGCGAAGTGATGTATATAGGTGGAGCCACGTCTTGTGCTCATAGCCATCAGTGAACCTAATTAATAACATTAGAATTAGAATAAGGAGGGAACTGGGCAATTATAGAATGAAACATATACCGTCGTAAATATCGATCAAATCGTGGCATGCACAATCGCAAGTCCAGGAATCGCATAAACTTGTATACACATGATCACAACCCTTTTCATCACCCCTGAGCTCCATACCAGCTAGTTATATAGGATATCTGCCATTGCCAATAGAAATTTCTTCACAAGCCGATTGCCAACGCAAACTACATCACCTATAACAAACCTCTCAAGTGCCTCCTACTTGAATGCTCATATACCTCTATCTCCGCTAACACATCTAATCTTTCAAGGTATTTAACTCACGTACCCTTCATTTCCGAAATCTCCACAATCTCGACTGTATCAACGACCTTTCAGTTGTAACACCCCCGTGCCGATACCCGAATGCTGTACTTCATGTTATGAGCAGTATTCCGGGAGTGCGGCGTATATATATAATGGGAATGATTGCTAATTGATGGGGCGACTTCTCTAAAAACGAGTGAGAGAAGTCTCCTATTTATGTACATTCCCAAAGTCAAAAAACATCCTTCCACAAACTTCCAACAAACTTCTATCAACCAACTATTCCTCCGGGCGCCGTCCCAAAATCACCCGCCCAAAGACTCCTGTATCTGTGTTGCGTAACGCCTATACCTAAAGCCTATTTCCTATTTCCTAAATCATATCCCTATCTCCTATGAACCTCTCCTATGACCGTTGCATATCTCCATTATCGAAGTCACTCAGTTATGATTTCGTTGTCCAAAGTGAGATCCCTCAAGTCGTGACTGATCGTCGGTGACCTTGAATTTTGACACTTCACGACAGTACTATTGGAACTAGGATCGTGGAAAAAGAAGATAAAAATATTATTGCTCTGGTTAACGGAAAATCAATCTCATAACATTATTCTAACTAACGGAAAACACTGATACATATAGTATCAATTCCAGCCTCTCGAATACCTTCTTCGGTATCCTATCAGTTTCCTTCTCAACCCGGAAACATCATCACCGAATAAAGAAAAAACATATCCAAGTGCCTTCCCAACTTTTCCACACTTCTCCACAGTTCTCTCCACTCTTCCGCTCTTGTTTTGAACCTTCAACAATGCCACACATCAATCCTTGAACTTCCTCGATCGCCACCAGTGATCTACCATCTTCCAACAACCTCTGGCAACTTACTAAGAAGCTTTACCACTTGTCAAGTAGTCTCCAGAATGTTCCAACAAGTACACTTGTGTTTGCAAAGTTCTCATACCCTGATTGGTACCAATACCTAGCTTGCCTACAGCAGATGTATTATTATGTAGTATGACATTGCATATGATCACGGTAATTATGACTTTGCATTGTTTAAGTCTCAACCTCGCAGCACCACTGGTAGTACTGCAATACTGCATCTAACCGATTTCCATGATGGCACCACCGCATACTCAAAAACTGTTCAAGAAGCATACTGAAAAGAATATCGTAGGATATGAAATTATTGCCCTTGCAGATTTCGGCTGGGGATACAAGCATATTTTAAAGAAAACAGGAGTTCTAGTCCTAACAGCTCAAGGAATTGTGAAGAGATGTCATACCTACTGTCAAATAGAGGATGCACCTCGATCAGGAAAACCCACATTACTCAGTCAAGATAACCTTGAAGCAATTGAAGAGGCTGTGGAAAACAATCCTCCATCTTTCGTTAATGAGCTTACCAAGTATATAAAATGGTATATAATTTAATTCCCTATACTCGTTGATGTTTTGCTACATAATAATACATCTACCACTGCCAAGCCAGGTATTGTTACCCATCAGGGTATGAGAACTTTGCGAACGCAAGTGTACATACTAGCCTATCATGGTAAATTGCGTGGTTTGTGATATTTTTTGTATGTTGATGTGAATGATAACCCCGCCGTACTGGGCCACACACACGATGGCATTTCTTGCTCCTCCACTGCTTCACGCCGGTAAGTCGTCATCACTATTGACAAAGCTTGATCCTTTACCTCGGGTCTTTGAAAGCTTCCTCACTCTATGTCATAGAAAGGCACGGCTTACTGGAAATCTTTTGGAGTATGGTACTGTAGGAGGTCTCGATGTGCATTGAAAATGGTCTCGTGTGGGGTCTGAAGGAGGGATAGGAAAATTTTGAAAATGTACTCCCTTCACATGCCCCACTACCAAACCAGGAAATAGGCCTGGTAGCAAAAGGCAAGCATGAGGTGTCGAATCCGGTACGGCCATACCTCATTGACTAAGGACTTGTACATGAAGACATTTCAGGAAAATACAGACAATGCGAGGATAAGACTGGAATGGCCACGAGCCATGACGTGGGCAGCAGGCAAGTGCCGGTATCAGAACTATGGCATCGTGCATCACCGGGTCTCAAAATAGGTTATTAGGTTCATGTTCTACCCAATTAAAATTTGGGTTGGGTTGGATTGTGTTGGGTCACAAGTTTTGACATTTGGGTCGGGAGGTTTATGTGTTGCAAATCATCAGCGATCACTCGTTCACGTTGGCCGACTTACATGTATTGGAAACCAGATAAAATGTATTAGGGCATAGGACATAGGACATGGAAGATACAGGGTGATAGGGCATAGGATTTAGGATTTTTGGGAAATGGTCTTCGGCGATGTTTGGGCATGTCACGGAATGTTGTGGATAGCGGTGGAAAGTCGTGGGGGGTTTGCATGAGTTTCCGGCATGTTTATTATTTCTCTGTTGTATTGTTCATTCATTATGCTGGAATTATGTCAATAAGTATGTAGATTCCCCACACTGGTTTTTGGGGATCCACTCCTTTAATAAACTTTTTTGTCCTCTACAAAGATACTTTTATATCCGTATCCGCCTCACATAATTTTATTGTGAGGTGGTTAAGTTGCTCGGGTAACCCAACCAACCCCTAAAGGATGATAGATGTGGAGAGTTCGCAACTTGATGTTCGCTGCCCATGCTCGACGTGCACCCACTTTTGTTTTAACAGCGTGTTAGTAAGATCCCTAAATCTATTTTATACGGTTATGGTATTCACTCATTCCAATTTCTACTACTTGTTCTGATGAAAATTGAGCTAAATAGCACTGTTTGTGTTTGAATGATTGAGGTACAAAATTTGATCACTTCTCACGCAGATTTGACCATCTCTACCGAAAAAAATCAAACCACTGGAACATTCTACCCGCACTACTGTATCTGATCAGATTATACTTAATTCTTCAAGTACTAATTGCTTTTGAAGGTGATGGCCCATCTGTTAGGAATGGAAAGGAGGGGGGTGCGAAATGGTTATTGATGGTAATGATGAGGATTTCTCCCACTCTGCCTTGTTTTCTAACAAGTATACACCACATCTAATATCTTGAGTCCTAATGGCTAGTCTACTGTTCCCAATAGAGTTTAAGGAGACCAAATGTATTATATCACTACATTATCACCATGATCACTCCTCCTATATTTGAGCTATTGCAATGTGCTATTAGAGAGTGGTGAAATTTGCTGGCAGTATTAAATTTATTACTTTATGCTGAATTTAGCAATTTGAGCTAACTGCTGCCCACTCTGATCTCATGAAAGAGTTCAATGCTTGTTATTAGGTTAGTTTAAATCTTACCAAAAAAAATACATATTCTTTCTAAAATTTTTTTTCACCCTCACCTTTATGAAGCTTCTAATAATCATGAAGGTATCTTGGGTTACTAGAGTACCAATTGGGATCTTTTGTATTTGTAACAGGTAGTAACCTGTATGAACTAATACAATAGGGATTGGTGGTAGGCCAACTAGCATTCGATTCTTAAGGAAGACTAGCGAGGTAAAGACAAGAAGGTCTTAAAAGAAGCGAAGGGGAAGGGGAGCAAGAGAATCACCATTCAACCAAGTATATTTCTTATCTAGGTTCTGTCTGAAGTCTGGTGGTTCCTGCTAGCCAGGAAGCCTGTCTTAAATATATGATTTCTTCTACCCAAGATAGAGGTTCCTGAAAACCCGCAACCACTGTCATTACTGGTAAATGCACTTTACTGGAATCTTGTGATCCTACCGGAATCCTGAAAGCTCAAGGTAATCCTTCACCCAAGCCTTATCTCTACCACCGGTTTACATGACCATTCCTTCCCTTGGAATTCCTAGGGCAAAACCTTGCCAGTACAAAAGCATAACTAATAGAAATATAAGCAAGTTACCAGAATCTTAGTGATACCGGTAGTGAAACAAACAAACAATCAATCAACATAAGCAAGAACAAACAAAGTAACATAATAAAGGAAACATAAGCATAACCAGTATACAGTTGCTGGAACATGTACACATGTTACAGTATTGGTGGGTCATGGCTCTCTTGGGCCAGGTTTGGGCCTAATTTACCAATTTACTACTAGGGTAGACCCATCATGAGACTTGGGCTGTGGGTTATCCAAGCTATAATAATGCAGAAACATGAAGTACCACGGTAGAGAAAGTGTTCACAAAGCTTGATATGAAAGGGAAGTGGAAGTGACAATGAGACTCAGCCACCCTGACAAGGTAAGAATTGCGTTTAGTGGGTGAGAGCTTGGTTCGTTTGCAACTCTTATACACAAAACCTTGCTCAAATATCAGGAGCATACAGTTGTTCTGCATTTTTTTTGCGTGTTACGGAGGTGATACCCATTTTGATCAGCAGCTATTACGGTAGTCGAACAGCAAATTCAACAACTACTTGCCAATTTTGGTTCTATATCCTCGAGGTATACTCCCGTAGCAACCACAACAAGCCCAGAGATACAGCCAACTACGTATTCAAATAATATCTGAGAAAATAGAACACTATTTGCTATGGCTGGAATTGTTGAATATCGCGGCGTTCATGCGGCAGATCGTATTATCGGTCACAATAGTCATAAGCGACCTGGTGAGGAAACAGTTGGTTGAAGGATGATGTGGTATCGAGTGATCTCCTATGATAGCAATATGTGTGATTTGTCGATATGATAGTATATACTCCATGACAGGAGTCACAGGGAAGGAGTTTAGGATGTAACGGATATAATATCTACAGGAGATAAGATAATGAGGTTGGTAAAAGGTGTGGATGCTCGGGAGATTAGGGACTTACCTGCATCCCGGTATTATGGGATTTAAGGATATAAGGTTAGGGTTGATATTGGGAATATCAACAGGCATGCAAGGAAGCAGCAAGGAATATTGGTGTATAAACCTTAGCTATTGCCTGTAACTTTGCAATAAATAAGCGCAATAGAAAACTCATAATCCACAAGAATAAGATGATTCTCAATCATGTCATGAATTCATGATGCCGTTGTGGAAAATGTCATAGATAGAAAAAAAATGGCATCTACAGAAGAAGCTTTGATGAACTATTCTTTGTGAAATTTGCAGAATAGACTTTACTGGCCATCACAGTACTGTGTTGTTAATCACGAATATTCTATACCTCCCAAGTAGATAATGCCAAGCTCGATGGCATAGGGCGGTATAGGGCGAGGTTCTGGTATCTGGATTTGGAAATGATATTAGCATGTGGTTGATAAGATGCCTAGTTGGACAAAGGAATTAAAGATAAGACATTCGGGATTCGGAGGACAAATGGATGTCATGGATGTTGTGGACCTGACAGATGCCTTTTGTTATCAGATAGTTAGTTACCTGCCACTGAGAATGCGGCGGTCATGTGTTATGTCAAAGTTCCCTTTATTGTTATATAAAAGGAGAGTCCTGCTTCTCGTTCCAGAGAAGAAGAACCATTTTTCAGTCTCCGAGCTATCAGTTTATAATATACTGTACCATGTCATGATCTTCTATGCGATCGCAACAGCGATCACCCAAGACAGAGAGAGCTGCCTGTGGCTACCATTTGACACGATCGGAGTTCTTGGTCAACTCTTGCCCCCATTGCTTAAATCATTGTTAAAGCGATCTATGTGCCCACTATAATCAAAACTGAGATTGTGAAAAGAAAGTTGGGGAAAGGACAGTGATAAAATTCCTTCTTTCACTTAATATCATAGGTTTTACTTAATTAATTGAGACCTCGATTGCGGAGATTTCCAGGCCAGCTGCCGACCGACTGATGTGGAAATCTGGCGAAATCAGGATTGTTACTAGTGAGGCGCTAGGTCCGGATTGGGTCAAGTATGCCACCAGAGGTTATTGAATTAAGCTCACCTCCCGCTCCCGCTACAAATTTAGTTAATCTAATGATCAGCAGGAGTTACTAGCCACGCGCGAGCCACAAGTGCCATCCCATTTTTATGAGATTTTACGCCACTGGTTGCGCGTATTCAGAATGGATGGAGAGTAAAATGCATTGGGATCTTGATGTTAGATAGGTCTATAAGTGAAAAGGTCACCTGTCGCTCCGGCTTGCTCATCAAAAAGGCCATCTGTAGAGATATTTGCCCATGCTCGGTACTAAGCCGAGAACCCTGTAGATAGCAGCCATGTATCAATTACAGTAACTATACAGTGGAGAGTCACATTGTTGACCTGCTAGGATTGGGCAATCGAACCTCGAGGCCGTCTCAAATAACTACCATAGAAAAGCTGGATGTCACGTAAAAATGATGAATTTCTTTGCTTAACAGCCTTAACTGAATATTGAGAGGTGTCAGAAATGCGAACCCACTGGTTGTGACAACCGTTACAGAGGCAGGTATGATCGATGCCCATTTGGCACTGTGTAACTAACCTGGCTGTTGCCTTAGTTGCCACTTGACCTGGTGTTTGCCTTTTTTGATATCCCCGGATCCAGAGTGAATCCTACAGATAATGAAAACATTTTTCTCGGACATTTTACCATCTGCAAAGTCTCTTTTTTCGCTATTTGTATCCGTTGACCCATCTCGCGGACCGCCGATCAGACATCTCAGTAATGTGAGTGGCTGATATACAGTAGAACTCAGAACTCCACCTCCGTGGAATCATTCTCATATTTTTTCTTTCTCTCTCACCAGTTCATCTCTCGCATGGATTCATATATGCTCTGCAGCTGACTGAAAATCCGACATTTTCTAAAGTAGTCAAAAGGGAGTTGTCGGTATGGGGAATGAGCATGCTTGGCGCTTTTGAAACTTCGACTTCGCGATACGAAGCCATAATCTGGATATAACGAACTGGCCTGGACTAGATCGCATTACAATAAACAAATCTTTCAAGGCCCAGGATCGGCGAAACGTCAGGTATGGGCGAATATTCGATAAAACTTGTTTTCGCTTACGGGTGTTGTAAAACGGACAAGGTCAAACAAATTCATTATGTTAGAGAGGTCGTACGGCATTAAATTCCAACCTATGGTCGCAAAATATTTTTCAAAAACCTTTGCACTCAGAGGGACATATAGGCAAGCGTTTTGGACTACTGTATCCTGGTATGCAGTACCTGTACGATGGACTTTCAAAACCTTCGCAACTATAATTTATCGAACTAAAGGCGTGGAGTAAGATGAATTGGCTGATTATCACAGCTGTGTTCACCATTTTTAGCGCCAACCTTGTCAAACATCATGTGCAGCACAGATCGCTCAAGGCTATTGGAAATCCTTCGAATACGCCCCCATGCACGACTCTGAAAGTCGGATAACCCAGCAGTATTTTTTTTTCTTTCATTGTGCTGTTTATGCGCTAACAGGTAGGATAGGTAGGATAGTTATTGGATCAACTCTAAGGTAAGGCTGTGTGTGTTTCAACGTCAAGATATGGTGGTGCCCTGTTGAGAGAAACCTGACTGATATGAAAAAGTTTCTCTCTAGAGCAGGGTTGGTCCAGCCTATTCGCTTACTGGGCCAGAGTTATTCGAAAGTTCAAATATGGGCTTACAGAAATTCCAGATACGATAACGGGTTCACGGGAAATGCGCTTATGCTGTTGGTCGCAGGAGGATACATGACTGTCCGAAGGTTGTTACTCTTGTGTCACTTATGCCATTGTAGAGCTAGCCATTCACACCAATGCTTGCTCTTGTCCAGACAGACTGCAGTACAGCGAATTACATTGCCGGAACCTGGAGTGAACAGAATATGAGATGGAATTGTTTTTTTCTTTCTTTTTTGTTCTTTCTTTCTTTCTTTCTCCAGGCGTTTCTTCAATAGGACGGTCAAGGCTGCTGGTTTCTGATTTCTAAGTTCTAGCTTTCGTCGCTACACCCTTTACACATTCTCATCCCAGCAAAACCTCAATACCCATGGTACCCGAGCACCGCTAGCTGTGATCGTACCCTACAACTCTCGCGGAATAAGAGACTTATTCATCTCAATATCGAAGGCTGGGCCTCTTTCCATCTTATCTCGTGTTGTTAACTTATTTCAGGTCTTGCAAACCCATCGGATTCAACGATTACGATAAGCGATAAGTAAGCCATCATTATCGAACAAGCTAGCTACCTCTCGTTATTGTCACACCCAACCTTAAAAACAGATTTATAGCAAGTCAAAAATAGCATTATCTGTGATGGATCAGTGGGTATCCCTATGAATCTACCTTTTCATGTTGCAAACCGATCAACATCCATCTAATAATCTTGTCAGAACTACCGAAATCCAATCCCATATCCAGGGGAGCTTCAGTGGGAATAGGGGGGATAATAGCGTCTTCGGGAATGGTAATGTCATTGGGGAAACTCAGGCGTACCACCATATTACAAATTTCGGAGTCATAAATCAAGGGGGACCTTTGAGAGCTAGACACAGCGGTATCATTACTTTTCTCCGCAGGTTTCTAGCAAAGGTCTAACACGCTAGTAGAACGGAGAGACGTATCTAGGCGGTATTGGGTAGTTCCCTACAGTCGGAATAGCGCGTTTACTGGACGTGATCGTATCATTGAATCTGTGAAGGGATATTGCAAAAGTCAGGATCATCACCGTGTCGCTCTCCACGGATTAGGAGGTTGTGGGTATGTATCTATTACTTCGTCATACGAAGGATGTACTAACCTTGCTTAGAAAAACTCAGATTGCCCTTGAATACGTTTATCAGCGCGCGCAGGAGAGTGGTTGTCATGTTTTCTGGACACATGGAAGCGGGATGTTAAAGTTCAGCCAAGACTTTCGGACTATTGGACAATGTGTTCACATTCCTCGGGCCAGCACGCAGAAAGACGAAGAGCAATTCCTGATGAGTGTAAAGGCATGGTTTGAGGGTCCAGAGAGTGGCGACTGGATCCTAGTTATCGACAATGCCGACAACGAGGACGACTTTCTTAGCAACAACAGTCCTATCGCGAAGCTTGTACCTCAGGGTAACAAAGGAACAGTTATATTTACGACCAGATCTCTAAAGGTTGCGCGTCAGCAAGATTGTACTATTATCGAGGTCGAGAAAATGGCGGGGGAAGAAGCAGGGGAGTTGTTTTCCAAATGCTTTCGCAACTGGGGTCGTTTAGAAGATGAGGAACGAAAAGTGGTTCCGATGATCCTGGATTCACTAGATTACCTACCACTCGCTGTGGTGGGTGCGGCAGCTTTTATGACCGAAACAATGACGCGTCCTTCGGAATACTGGTCCATCTTCCAAATGGACGATGCGGGAAGAGAAAAGCTACTTTCGAGGGAGTTTTCCGACATCCGACGGGAGGCCAATGTGACCGAAAGTATACTAAGTATGTACTTTATCACATTTGAACGAATAAAAAAACAGATGCCCACGGCGGCGCGTCTTCTCTGGTTGATTGCCTTCTGCGATCGTCAAAACATACCGGAGGAGTTACTGAGTCAATGTGGCTTGGAAGGGATAGATGATTCCATGGAATTTCGTGAGGCTATTGGGAAGCTATTGGGTTTCTCATTAGTTACGGATGTTAGGCGCGAAGGCAAGCGGTTTTACGAGCTTCATCGTTTGGTCCAACTTTCTATACGTGCGTACTTATCACCGGAGGAGCTGGACCACTCGAAGGTCACGGCACTAAGAGTGGTTTCACGATTGTTCCCCCGCGAGGAAATGGAGTGGCGATATACTGGCTATTGCCGCTGCATACGTTCCGCAAGCACATGCGGTACGCGTACAAGAGGCAAACTGTTCAATCGACCTGAACAACGTCATTTTACGCATGAGCAGGTACAGTGCATATATAACCTTGTAGGGTGAGACCGAGACAATGTTACGGCGTACACTGGAGGGGAAAGAGAAGCTTCATGGACCAGACCACCCCAACACCCTAGGAAGCGTCAATAACCTGGCTTTAGTGCTACGAAACCTAGGAAGGTATGGCGAATCAGAGACGATGTCACGGCGTGCACTGGAGGGGAAAGAGAAGCTTCATGGACCAGACCACCCCGACACCCTACGAAGTGTCAATAACCTGGCTTTAGTGCTACAGAGCTAGGGAGGTATGGCGAATCAGAAACGATGTCACGGCGTGCACTGGAGGGGAAAGAGAAGCTTCATGGACCAGACCACCCCGACACCCTAGGAAGTGTCCATAACCTGGCTTCAGTGCTACAAAAGCTAGGGAGGTATGGCGAATCAGAGACGATGTCACGGCGTGCACTGGAGGGGAAAGAGAAGCTTCATGGACCAGACCACCCCGACACCCTAGGAAGCGTCAATAACCTGGCTTTAGTGCTACGAGAGCTAGGAAGGTATGGCGAATCAGAGACGATGTCACGGCGTGCACTGGAGGGGAAAGAGAAGCTTCATGGACCAGACCACCCCGACACCCTAGCAAGTGTCAATAACCTGGCTTTAGTGCTACAAGACCTAGGAAGGTATGGCGAATCAGAGACGATGTCACGGCGTGCACTGGAGGGGAAAGAGAAGCTTCATGGACCAGACCACCCCGACACCCTACGAAGCGTCAATAACCTGGCTTCAGCGCTACGAGAACTAGGGAGGTATGGCGAATCAGAGACGATGTCACGGCGTGCACTGGAGGGGTATGAGAAGCTTCATGGACCAGACCACCCCGACACCCTACGAAGTGTCAATAACCTGGCTTTAGTGCTACAAGACCTAGGGAGGTATGGCGAATCAGAGACGATGTCACGGCGTGCACTGGAGGGGTATGAGAAGCTTCATGGACCAGACCACCCCGACACCCTACGAAGTGTCAATAGCCTGGCTTTAGTGCTACGAGAGCTAGGGAGGTATGGCGAATCAGAGACGATGACAAGGCGTGCACTGGAGGGGAGAGAGAAGATTCTCGGACCAGACCACCCCGACACCCTACGAAGCACCAATGACCTGGCTTTAGTGCTGAAAGACCTAGGGAGGCATGGCGAAACAGAGACGATGTTGCGGCGTGCACTGGAGGGGAATGAGAAGGTTCTTGGCCCAGACCACCCAACCACCCTAACCAGTGCGTGCAATCTAGCTGGGGTTCTGGAGGACCAAGGAAAGTACGAGGAACCAGAGAAGATTTGGCGACATGTACTTGAAGCGCGAGAGAAAGCACTTGGTCCGGAGCATGATGAAGTCTATAAAACCCTCAAGCGTTTGACCGGTCTCTATGAAAAACAGAGGAAATATTCTCACGCCGAAGAAACTTATGTGGGGGTCTGCATGGGATTCTCCAAAACCCTCGGTGAACAACATCCCACCACCTTGCAATGTATCAGGAGGTTGACAGAGTTACGAGAGACAATATCAGCTGCTGAGAAAACTAGTGCTATTGACGCGGAAGTGGCTATTAATGATGTCAATGACCGGCGCTCACTACGTGATCGCTTGAGGGAGCTCACGTGGCTTCGCGGGCGAAGAGCCCTTGGTGGTGGGAAATCGGGAAAACGGCTGTGGAGTGTAGGAAGAGGGATTTAGCCATGGGCGATTTTGGTTGGTCGAGATTACAATAGAACATGAAGTGAAGGTTTGGGAAGACTTGGCAACGGTTGCAATGTTTTGTGAAGTTTGGGACTGTCTATGCAAGTTTGGTAATGTTGGGTTGTTGTGTGTAATTGCTATCTCTAGCCATGGGAGAAGTCATGTATATAAGCGGTGGCACATCTTGCGCTCATAGTCATCAGTGAACCTAATTAATAGAATTAGAATTAGAACAAGGAGGGAATCGGGCAATTGTAGAATGAAACATATATCGTCGTAAATGTCCACCAAGTCGTGGCATGCACAATCGCAAGTCCAGGAATCGCATAAACTTGTATACACATGATCACCCTTTTCATCACCCCTCTGCTCCATACCAGCTACAGTTATCTAGGATATCTGCCATTGCCAATAGAAATTTCTTCACAATCCGATTGCCAAGGCAAACTACATCACCTCTAACAAACCTCTCAAGTACCTCCTACTCGAAGAATGCTCATGTACATATATCTCCACCAACCCATCTAATCTTTCAAGGTATTTAACTCACGTACCCTTCATTTCCGAAATCTCCACAATCTCGACTGTATCAGCGACCTTTCAGTTGTAACTCGCATCCCGATACCCGAGTACTGTACTTCATGTTGTTATGAGCAGTATTCCGGGAGTGCGGCGTATATATATAATGGGAATGATTGCTAATTGATGGGGCGAATTCTCTAAAAACGAGTAAGAGAAGTCTCCTATTTATGTACATTCCCAAAGTCAAAAAACATCCTTCCTCAAACTTCCAACAAACTTCTATCAACCAACCATTCTTCCAGGAGCCGTCCCAACATCACCCGCCCGAAGATTCCCATACCTGTATTGCTTAACACCTATACCTAAAGCCTATTTCCTATTTCCTAAATCCTATCACCATCTCCTATGACCCTGTCCTAACACCATTGCATATCTCCATTATCGAAGTCACTCCGTCATGATTTCGTTGTCCAAAGTGAGATCCCTCAAGTCGTGACTGATCGTCGGTGACCTTGAATTTTGACACTTCACGACAGTTCTATTGGAACTAGGATTGTGGAAAAACAAGATAAAAATATTATTGGTCTGTTTAACGGAAAATCAATCTCATAACATTATTCTAACTAATGGAAAGTACTGATACATATAGTATCAATTCCAGCCTCTCGAATACCTTCTCCGGTATCCTATCAGTTTCCTTCTCAACCCAGAAACATCATCACCGAATAAAGAAAAAAACATATTCAAGTAGCTTCCCAACTTTTCCACACTTCCTCGATTACCACCAGTGATCTACCATCTTCCAACAACCTCTGGCTACTTAGTAACAAGCTTCACCACTTGCCAAGTAGTCTCCAGAATGTTCCAACAAGGACACTTGCGTTTGCAAAGTTCTCATACCCTGATTGGTACCAATACCTAGCTTGTCTACAGCAGATGTATTATGTGGTATGACATTGCATATGATTATGGTAATTATGACTTTGCATTGTCCAAGTCTCAACCTCGCAGCACCACTAGTAGTACTGCAATACTACATCTAACCGATTTCCATGATGGCACCACCGCATACTCAAAAAACTGTTCAAGAAGCATACTGAAAAGAATATCGTAGGATATGAAATTATTGCCCTTGCAGATTTCGGCTGGGGATACAAGCATATTTTAAAGAAAACAGGAGTTCCAGTCCCAACGGTTCAAGGAAAGATGCACCTCGATCAGGAAGACCCACATTACTCAGTCAAGATAACCTTGAAGCAATTGAACAGGCTGTGGAAAACAATCCTCCATCTTTCGTTAATGAGCTTACCAAGTATATAAAATGGTATATAATTTAATTCCCTATACTCGTTGATGTTTTACTACATAATAGTACATCTGATATTGCCAAGCCAGGTATTGATACCAATCTGGGTATGAGAACTTTGCGGACGCAAGTGTACAAACTAGCCTATTATGTAAATCGAGCGGTCCATGATATTTTTTGTATGTTGATGTAAATGATAACCCCGCCGTACTGGGCCACACACAAGATCGCATTTATTGCTCCTCCACTGCTTCACGCCGGTAAGTCGTCATCGCTGTTGACAAAGCTTTATCCTTTATTTCGGGTCTTGGAAAGCTTCCTCACGCTGTGTCATAGAAAGGCAGGGCTTGCTGGAAACCCTTTGGAGTATGGTACTGTAGGAGGTCTGGATGTGCATTGAAAATGGTCTCGTGTGGTGTCGGAAGGAGGGATAGGAAAATTTTGAAATTGCACTCTCATCACACGCCCCACCACCAAACCAGGAAATAGGCCTGGTAGCAAAAGGCAAGCATGAGGTGTCGAATCCGGTACGGCAATACCTCATTGACTAGGGACTTGTACATGAAGACATTTCAGGAAAATACAGACAGTGCGAGGATAAGACTGGAATGGCCACGAGCTATGACGTGGGCAGCGGGCAAGTACTCGTATCAGAACTCTGGCATCGTGCATCACCGGGTCTCAAAATAGGTTATTATGTTCATGTTCTACCCAATTAAAATTTGGGTTGGGTTGGATTGTGTTGGGTCACAAATTTTGACATTTAGGTCGGGGGGTTTGTGTTGCAAATCATCAGTGATCACTCGTTCACGTTGGCTGACTTACATGTATCGGAAACCGGATAAAATGTATTAGGACATAGGACATAGGACATAGGACATAGGACATAGGACATAGGACATCGGACATCGGACATCGGACATCGGACATCGGACATCGGACATTGGAGCTATGGGGTGATTGGGTATAGGATTTAGGATTTTTGGGAAATGGTCTCCCGCGATGTTCGGGCACATCGCGGAACATTGTGGATAGTGGTGGAAAGTCGTGGGAAGTTTGCATGAGTTTCCGGCATGTTTATTATTTCTCTATTGTATTGTTCATTCATTATGCTGGAATTATGTCAATAAGTATGTAGATTCCCCACACTCGTTTTTGGGGAATCAGCCCTTTAATAAACTTTTTTGTCCTCTACAAAGATACTTTCATATCCATATCAGCCTCACATAATTTTATTGTGAGGTGGTTAAGTTGCTCGGGTAAGCCAACTAACCCCTAAAGGATGATTGATGTGGAGAGTTCGTGACTTGATGTTCCCTGCCCATGCGGGACGTGCACCCACTTTTGTTTTGACAGGGTGCTAGTAAGATCCCCAAATCTATTTTATATAGTGGTGGCATTCACTCATTCCAATTTCTACTAACTGTTGGGACGAAAATTTAGCGAAATAGCACTGTTTGTGTTTGAATGATTGAGGTACAAAATTTGATCACTTCTCACACAGATTTGACCTTCTCTACCGAACAAAATCAAACCACTGGAACATTCTACCTCCACTACTGTATCTGATCAGATTATGCTTAATTCTTCGGGTACTAATTGCTTTTGAAGGTGATGGCCCATCACCACGATCGCTCCTCCTATATTTGAGCTGTTGCAATGTGCCGTTAGAGGGTGGTGAAATTTGCGGGCAGTATTAAATTTATTACTTTATGCTAAATTTAGCAATTTGAACTGATCGTTGTTTGCTCTGATCTCATGAAAGAGTTCAATGTTTGTTATTGGGTTAGTTTAAATCTTACCAAAAAAATACATATCTTTTCTCAAAAACCTTTTACCCTCACCTTTATGAAGCTTCTAATAATCATAAAGGTGTCTTGGGTTACCAGAGTACCAATTGGGCTTTTTGTATTGGTGGGCCGTGGCTCTCTTGGGCCAGGTTTGGGCCTAATTTACCAATTTGCTACTGGGGTAGACCCATCACGAGGCTTGGGCTGTGGGTTATCCAGGCTATAATAATGTAGAAACATGGAGTGCCACAGTAGAGAAAGTGTTCACAAAGCTTGCTATGAAAGGGAAGTGGAAGTGGCAATAAGACTCAGCCACCACGACAAGGTAACAATTCCGTTTAGTGGGTGAGAGCTTGGTTCGTTTGCAAATCTTATACACAAAACTTTGCTCAAATATTAGGAGCATATAGTTCTGCATTTTTTGTGTGTTACAGAGGCAATACCCGTTTTGATAAGCAGCTATTACGGTAGTCGAACAGCAAATTCAACAACTACTTGACAATTTTGGTTCTATATCCTCGAGGTATACTCCCGTAGCAACCACAACAAGCCCAGAGATACAGCGGACTACATATTCAAATAATATCTGAGAAAATAGAACACTATTTGCTATGGCTGGAATTGTTGAATATCGCGGCATTCATGCGGCAGATCGTATTATCGGTCACAATAGTCATGGGCGACTCGGTGAGGAAACAGAGTGGTTGGAGGATGATGTGGTGTCGAGTGATCTCCTATGATAGCGATACGTGTGATTTGTCGATATGATAGTATATACTCCATGACAGGAGTCACGGGGAAGGAGTTTAGGATGTAACTGATATAATATCTACAGGAGATAAGATAATGAGGTTGGTAAAAGGTGTGGATGCTCGGGAGATTAGGGACTTACCTGCATCCCGGTATTATGGGATTTAAAGATATAAGGTTAGGGTTGATATTGGGAATATCAACAGGCATGCAAGGAAGCAGCAAGGAATATTGGTGTATAAACCTTAGCTATTGCCTGTAACTTTGCAATAAATAAGCGCAATAGAAAACTCATAATCCACAAGAATAAGGTGATTCTCAATCATGTCATGAATTCATGATGCCGTTGTGGAAAATGTCATAAATAGAAAAAAACTGGCATCTACAGCAGGAGCTTTAATGGACTATTCTTTGTGACATTTGCAGAATAGACTTTACTGGCCATCACAGTACTGTGTTGTTAATCACGAATATTGCATACCTCCCAAGTAGTTAATGCCGGGTTAGATAGCATAGGGTGGTATAGGGCGAGGTTCGGGTATCTGGATTTGGAAATGATATTAGCATGTGGTCAATAAGATGCTTAGTTGGACAAAGGAATTGAAGATAAGACATTCGGGATTCGGAGGACAAATGGATGTCATGGATGTTGCGGACCTTACAGATGCCTTTTGTTATCAGATAGTTAGTTACCTGCCACCGGGAATGCGGCAGTACAATGTGTTATATCGAAGTTGCCTTTATTGTTATATAAAAGGAGAGTCCTGTTTCTCGTTCCAGAGAAGAAGAACCATTTTTCAGTCTCCGAGCGATCAGTTTATAATATACTGTACCATGTCATGATCTTCTATGCGATCGCAACAGCGATCACCCAAGACAGAGAGAGCTGCCTGTGGCTATCATTTGACACGATCGGAGTTCTTGGTCAACTCTTGCCCCCATTGCTTAAATCATTGTCAAAGCGATCTATGTGTTCGCCATAATCAAAACTGAGATTGTGAAAAGAAAGTTGGGAAAAGGACAGTGATAAAAATTCCTTCTTTCACTTAATATCATAGGTTTTACTTAATTAATTGAGACCTCGATTGCGGAAATTTCCTGGCCAGCTGCCAACTCACTGCCGTGGAAATCTGGCAAAACCAGGATTGTTACTAGTGAGGCGCTAGGCCCGGATTGGGTCAAGTATGCCACCAGAGGTTATTGAATTAAGCTCACCTCCCGCTCACACTACAAATTTAGTTAATCTAATGATCGGCCGGAGTTACTAGCCACGCGCGGGCCACCAGTGCCATCTCACTTATATGAGATTTTACACCACTTGCTGCGAGTATTCAGAATCGACGGAGAGTAAAATCCATTGGGATCTTGATGTTTGATAGGTGAAAAGGTCACCTGCCGCTCCGGCTTGCTCATCAAAAAGGTCATCGCCAGAAATATTTGCCCATGCTAGGTAGTAAGGCGAGAGCCCAGTAGACAGCAGTCATGTATCAATTACAGTAATCACCCAGCAGAGAGTCGCATGGTTGAGCCACTGGGATTGGGCAATCTAATCCTCAGGCCATCACAAATAATTACCATAGAAAAGCTGGCTGGTACATAAAAATGATGAATTTCTTTGCTCAACAGCTTTCAACCGAATATCGAGAGGTGACAAAAATGCGACCCCGCTGGTCGTGACAACCGTTAAAGGGCACATATAATAGATACCCATTTGGCACTGTGTAACTAACCTGGCTGTTGCCTCGGTTGCTACTCGGCCTGGTGTTTGCGTTTCTTGACACCCCAGGATCCAGAGTGAATCCTACGGATAATGGAAATTTTTTCCCCGACATTTTGACACCTGGAAAATCACTTTTTTTCTTTTTTCTTTTTTCTTTTTTCTCTTTTTTCTTCCGCCATTTGTGTCCTTGGTCCCATTTCGCGGGCACCCGATCCGACATCTCAGTAATGTGTGAGTGGTTGATTGACTATATAGCAGAACTCGGAACTCCACCTCCGTAGAATCATTCTCATTTTTTATCTTGCTTTTTCACCTGTTCATCTCTCACGTGTCTTCATATAGGCTCTGCAGCAGACTGAAAATTTGACATTTTCTAAAGTCGTCAAAAGGGAGTTGTCAGGGGAATGAGCATGCTTGGCGCTTTTGAAACTTCAACTTAACAATAGGCAGCCGTAGTCTGGAACATAACGAACTGATCTGGACTAGGCTGTATTGCAATACACAAATCTTTCAAGGTCCAGGATCGGGGAAACATCGGGTATGGTCGAATATTCAATAAAGCTTGTAGCGAAATCATACAGTATTGAATTCCAATCTATGATCGCAAGCGTTTTGGATTATACAATACCTGTGCGATGGGTTTTCAAAATCTCCGCAGCTATAACCTATTGAACCAAAGGCGTGGAGTTAGATGAATTCGCTGATTATCACCGCTATGTTCACCATTTTTAGCGCCAGCCTCGTCAAACATAATGCGCAGTATAATACAAATCGCTCAATTGCTATTGGAAAGCCTTCAGATGCGCCTCCATGCACAACGCTGAAAGTGGGATGATACACCACTATTTTTTCTTTCTTTTCGCTGTTTATGTGCTATCACGGGGGATAGTTATTGGATCAACTCTAAGGTATGATCGCGGAACACTCAAATACACACCCCACCCAAATACCCAGTCCTCGCCTATTAGCTTTTAGGCTAGAATGGATTTCTCGGGTTTGGCCAACTAGTAGCGACTGTGTATTTAGACGGGGTGTTCTATGTGCGTGTTCTGCGATTGTAAGTGTGTGTTCCCTGTTGAGAGAAAGGGGACTGATAGGAAAAGGTCACTATCTAGGCGGGTTGATCAAGCCTATTCGCTTACTGGGCCAGTATTATCCGAAAGCTCAAAATATGTGCTTTCAGAAATTCCAGATAATTGGTTGATGGGGAATGCGGGTATGCTATCGGTCGAAGGAAAATACATTATAATCCGGTGGTTGTTGCTCTTGTGTCACTTATGCAATGGTAGGGCGAGAAATCCACACAAATGCAAGCCTCTGCCCATATCCCGACTGCAGCACAGCCAATTACATTGCCTTAACTTGCATTGAACTGAACATGAGGCGAAATACCGTACTTTCCTATAATTCTCAGATCCTTTCTTCAGCCCGACAGCCAAGGCTGCTGATTTCTGATTTCTAAGTTCTAGCTCTGGTTGCTACACCTTCTCACAGCAAAACCTCAATCCCCATTCTACTCGAGCACCACTAGCTGTGATCACACCCTACAACTCTCGCAGAATAAGAGACTTGTTCATCTCAATATCCAAGGTTGGGCCTCATTCCATCATATCTCGTGTTGTTGACTCATTTCAAGACTAGCAAACGCATTGGATTCAACAATTACGATAAACAATAAGCAGCCATCATTATCGAACAAACTAGCTACCGCTCATTATTGTCACCCCCAACCTTAAAAACAGATTTAGAGCAAGTCAATTATAGCGTTATCTGTGATGGATCAGTGGGTGTCCCGGTTAATTTAATGTTTCAATGTCAAATCAGCAAATCAGCATCTGGCTAACAATCTTGTAAGAATTACTGAAATCCAATCGAATATCGAGGGAAGCTTTAGCGGGAATAGGGGGGATGGTAACGTTTTCAGTAATGATAATGTTCGCGGAGACACGCATGTGGGCCACAATATTACCAATTTCCTATTCGTAAATCGAGGGGGTCCGTCGAGAGCTAAAGATGGAGGTATTGTCACTTTTCTCCGCAGGTTTCTAGCAAAGAGCTAACATGCTACCAGAGCCGAAAGGGACATCTAGGCCGTATTGGATAGTCCCTTACAGCAGGAATAGAACGTTCACGGGCCGTAACAGTATCATTGAGTCGGTAGGGGGGCATTGCAAAAGTAAGGACCATAACCGGGTCGCGCTCCAGGGATTAGGGGATTCTGGGTATGTATTTGATACTTCGTCGTCAGGAGGATGTACTAACCTCGCTTAGAAAAACTCAGATTGCCCTCGAATACATTTATCAGCGCGGCCGCGAGAGTGGATGTGATGTTTTCTGGGTAAACGGGAGTGGTGTAGTAAAGTTTAGTCAGGGATTCAGGACTATTGCACAGAGGGTTCATATTCCTCAGGCTATCGCCGGAACAAATGAAGAGGAATTCCTATCGAGTATGAAAGCATGGTTTGAAGGTCCACACATTGGCGACTGGATCCTGGTTATTGACAATGCCGACAACGAGGACGACTTTGTTAACAATGACAGTCCCATTGCAAAGTTTGTACCGCAGGGGTCCAAGGGAACAGTGATATTTACGACCAGATCTCTAAAGGTTGCAAGTCGGCAGGACTGTACAGTTATCGAGGTCGAGAAAATGACAGGCGAAGAAGCACGGGAGTTGTTTTCCAAACGTTTTCGCAACTGGGATAGTTTAGAAGATGAGGAACGAAAAGTGGTTCCGGTGATCCTGGATTCACTAGATAACCTACCACTCGCTGTGGTGGGTGCGGCCGCCTTTATGACTGAGACCACCACACGTCCTTCGGAATACTGGTCCATTTTCAAGAAGGATGATACAGGAAGGAAAAAGCTACTTTCGAGGGAGTTTTCCGACATCCGACGGGAGGCCGATATGACTAAAGGAATTCTGGGCACATACTTTATCACCTTCGACCGAATAACAAAACAGATGCCAACAGCGGCGCGTCTTCTCCGGTTGATTGCCTTCTTCGATCGTCAAAACATACCGGAGGTGTTACTGAGTCAATGTGGCTTGGAAGGGATAGATGATTCCATGGAATTTCGTGAAGCTATTGGGAAGCTATTGGGTTTCTCATTAGTTACGGATGTTAGGCGCGAAGGCAAGCGGTTTTACGAACTTCATCGTTTGGTCCAACTTTCTATACGTGCGTACTTATCACCAGAGGAGCTGGACCACTCAAAGGTCACGGCACTAAGAGTGGTTTCACGATTGTTCCCCCGCGATGAAATCGAGTGGCGATATGGCGGTATTGCCGCTGCATACGTTCCGCATGCACTTGCGGTAGCTAAAGAGTCAACCTGTTCAATCGCTGAAGAACTTATTATTTGCATGGGGAGGTACTTTTTATATGTTGGTTTGTATGGTGAGGCCGAGACAATGTTACGGCGTACACTGGAGGGGAAAGAGAAGCTTCATGGACCAGACCACCCCGACACCCTAGGAAGTGCCAATAACCTGGCTTTAGTGCTACTAAATCTAGGGAGGTATGGCGAATCAGAGACGATGTTACGGCGTGCACTGGAGGGGAAAGAGAAGCTTCATGGACCAGACCACCCCGACACCCTAGGAAGCGTCAATAACCTGGCTTTAGTGCTACGAGAGCTAGGGAGGTATGGCGAATCAGAGACGATGTCACGGCGTGCACTGGAGGGGAAGGAGAAGCTTCATGGACCAGACCACCCCGACACCCTAGGAAGTGTCAATAACCTGGCTTTAGTGCTACGAGTGCTAGGGAGGTATGGCGAATCAGAGACGATGTCACGGCGTGCACTGGAGGGGTGGGAGAAGCTTCATGGACCAGACCACCCCGGCACCCTAGGAAGCGCCCATAACCTGGGTTCAGTGCTACTAAAGCTAGGGAGGTATGGCGAATCAGAGGCGATGTTACGGCGTGCACTGGAGGGGAAAGAGAAGCTTCATGGACCAGACCACCCCGACACCCTAGGAAGCGTCAATAACCTGGCTGTAGTGCTACGAGGGCTAGGAAGGTATGGCGAATCAGAGACGATGACACGGCGTGCACTGGAGGGGAAAGAGAAGCTTCATGGACCAGACCACCCTGACACCCTAGCAAGCGTCGATAACCTGGCTTCATTGCTACAAGAACTAGGGAGGTATGGCGAATCAGAGATGATGTCACGGCGTGCACTGGAGGGGAATGAGAAGCTTCATGGACCAGACCACCCCGACACCCTAATGAGCGTCATTAACCTGGCTTCAGTGCTACGAGAGCTAGGGAGGTATAGCGAATCAGAGACGATGACACGGCGTGCACTGGAGGGGTATGAGAAGCTTCATGGACCAAACCACCCCGACACCCTACGAAGTGTCAATAACCTGGCTTTAGTGCTACTAGCGCTAGGGAGGTATGGCGAATCAGCGACGATGTTACGGCGTGTACTGGAGGGGATGGGAAGCTTCATGGACCAGACCACCCCGACACCCTAGGAAGCGTCAATAACCTAGGTTTAGTGCTACGAGTGCTAAGGAGGTATGGCAAATCAGAGACGCTGTCACGGCGTGCACTGCAGGGGAGACAGAAGATTCGCAGACCTGACCACCCCGACACCCTACGAAGTGTCAATAACCTGGCTTTAGTGCTACGAGAGCTAGGGAGGTATGGCGAATCAGAGACGATGACACAGCGTGCACTGGAGGGAGACAGAAGATTCGCGGACCTAACCACCCCGACACCCTACGAAGTACCAATGACCTGGCTTTAGTGCCGAAAGACCTAGGGAGGCATGTCGAATCAGAGGCGATGTTACGACGTGCACTTGAGCGGAATGAGAAGGTTCTTGGACCAAACCACCCAACCAGCCTGACCAGTGCCTGTAATCTGGCTGGGGTTCTGGAGGACCAAGGAAAGTACGATCAATTAGAGAAGATTTGGCGGCATGTACTGGAAGCGCGACAGAGAGCCCTTGGTCCGGAGCATCATGAAGTCTATAAAACCCTCAAGTGTTTGGCTGGTCTCTATGGAAAACAGAGGAGATATTCTCAAGCCGAAGAAGCTTATGTGCGGGTCTGCACAGCATTCTCCAAAACCCTCGGTGAACAACATCCCACCACCTTGGAATGTATCAGGAGGTTAACGGAGTTACGAGAGACAATATCAGCTGCTGAGAGAACTAGTGCTATTTACGCGGAAGCGGGTGTTAGTGATGTCAATAACCGGCGCTCACTACGTGATCGCTTGAGGGAGCTCACGTGGCTTCGCGGGCGAAGAGCCCTTGGTGGTGGGAAATTGGGAAAACGGTTGTAGAGTGTAGGAGGAGGGATCAAGCGATGGGCGATTTTGGTTGGTCGAAATTACAACGGAACATGAAGAAGTGAAGGTTTGGGAAGACTTGGCAACGGTTGCAATATTTTGTGAAGTTTGGGACCGTCTATGCAAGTTTGGTAATGTTGGGTTGTTGTGTGTAATTGCTATCTCTAGCCATGGGAGAAGTCATGTATATAAGCGGTGGCACGTCTTGCGCTCATAGCCATCAGTGAACCTAATTAATAGAATTAGAATTAGAACAAGGAGGGAATCGGGCAATTGTAGAATGAAACATATATCGTCGTAAATGTCCATCAAGTCGTGGCATGCACAATCGCAAGTCTAGGAATCGCATAAACTTGTATACACATGATCACCCTTTTCATCACCCCTCTGCTCCATACCAGCTACAGTTATATAGGATATCTGCCATTGCCAATACAAATTTCTTCACAAGCCGATTGCCAATGCAAACTACATCACCTATAACAAACCTCTCAAGTACCTCCTACTCGAAGAATGCTCATGTACCTATATCTCCGCCAACCCATCTAATCTTTCAAGGTATTTAACTCACGTACCCTTCATTTCCGAAATCTCCACAATCTCGACTGTATCAGCAACCTTTCAGTTGTACTCGCATGCCGATACCCGAATACTGTACTTTATGTTATGAGTAGTATTCCGGGAGTGCGGTGTATATATATAATGGGAATGATTGCTAATTGAT